>CAAKHG010050336.1:70181-89360 GCA_901007715.1 Dactylopterus volitans
CTGTGAAAAGGCAAATGCATAACGATGACCTTATGGTGACAGACGGATAGTCAGAGGCTGAGTGTGTGTGTGTGTGTGTGTGTGTTTTCTCATTTTGGCATGTTTTTGAGGGGCTGCATAATTAGGGAGTCCCAACTGTCGAGACTCACACGTCCCCACCTCCGAGAGCTGCCAGCTTAAGATGTTGTTTATTAAAGGCTTTTGTGGATATTCTTTGTGGCCATTGTGATCACAGACAGTAATTGAGGCTCAGCCTAACCTGTAGTCTCCCACTCTCTGTCTGTTTCCTTCACAGGAGGACGAGTCACCGAGGAGTGTGTTGGAGGAGATGGGCTTGGCATAGTACATGGCACTGTAACGAGAGACTTCATCCTACAGCAGAAGGCTGGTTAGGTGGGGGTGGGACAGAATGTGGGATTCCACTTGCTTTGGCTAACAATACTGCTTCTGTGTGTCCGGCTCTGGGACTCATATACAGAGTTTAACTGGGGAGGAGACTCTTCAGAACTGATTATCCTTACATCGACACATCCTTTAGTTTTATATACAGGTGCGTATGTTTGTGTGACTCGAGTGCTGGGGCGTCGGAGGAGAGGCGCACATGTTTTGTGTGATCTGCGTTTGGTGAGCGGGGTGAGATTGAGTCCAGCCTTTCGCGAGTTAAGATAACTTGCCTAAGTTAATGGCAGTGGAGGGGAAAAGAGACAGTTTTTGCAGTTTGACCGTTGCTTTGATACAAGCAGTTGAACAGTTCCACCTTGTCGCGAAAGTTCGAGTCAAAGTCAGAGATTTAGGCAATATTAAAGGAGTCTTAATCATTTTTCATATTGTCAACAGTCTTTATGAAATCACCAAAACCAGTGTGTCAGTCTGACTCCCAGCGCTTTCTGACTTCCCTGCTATGCGTCAAATTTCAGTCCCACTTTAGTAACAGCTTTCCAATATCCAGGTGGTTTTAGTTAGATGGCTTTTCAAAATCAGTTTTTTTTCTCATGGATGGAAATATAGCCGTTTCTGGGAGCTGTTTTCAGATTCGGATTAACGCACATTTTGTCCTCATGTAAGTATTTTTGGCAGCAGGGCGGTTTGAAAGAGCGACATTGTCAAAAATAATAAAGCACTGCGTGTGTGTGTGTGTGTGTGTGTGCTCATTGTAAAGGTCAAACAGTGCAGCCAGTTGATGAATTGTAATATTTTTTGCTCACAAATGTGGCTCACTGACACCCAGGAATTATAGGTGTCAACGTTTGGAAACGCTTACAAATCACAGATGACATTAATTGCTGGTTTTGGACTTCTAATTGAATTTGTTGACAATAAGAAAAAGACCGTATCACCAGCTGTATTCATTTAGGTAAATTTCCGAATTTCCTCACATTCCCGCTTACAAAGTCTTATTCATATTAATTTATTGAAGGGACAATGTTTTATCACTTACGTCAGGTCACCTCTTAAAACTGTTATCATACTTGAATCATTCCAGCACAGATTATCTTTGCATTTTCAAAGACGTGGTTAGATCTGCCTAACTGGCGTCATTGCAGTTTTACCTTGAGTTTGATATACAGATGGAGGATAAAGCTCCCGCGGTATCAATCAAGATGTTGCTTGTCACCGGGCTCCAGAGCACCTCCATAAGCAGCTTAAATGCTCGTTTTTTTTTGTTTTTTTTTGTAGATTTGCTAAGTGCTTGGAACGCCTCTGTGTTCCGATGGTTGCGGTTTGTTTGGGTTGAGATTGGCGCGTTTTCTTATTTCTTAGTTTGGACATCCTCAGTTCCTTGCCTCACTTCCCCTGCTTGCTTATTAGTACCTCCCACCTTCCTTTTTCAAAATGACCTCAGTTCCGTATGACGAGTGAGAGCGACGTCACCTCTTTATTGTTTTGCCACTGTATTTGATTATCTATACAATAAATTCCTCTGATCTCTGGTCTGTCAGAAGAACAGCAAGTGTTCATGACAATTTCAATGTTTCCTTTGAATCCATTGCGACAGGAATATGTATGGATGCCATACATTCGTTTTATTTTTTAATGTAACACTGCAGTCAGAGGAGTGCCTTACATGGCACCATGCAAATGCTGAAGGACAGAAAGTTTGATCACTTTACGTAACTAATTATCAGCTGCGTGCCACGATCCGTTATCGCCAGGGTACTGGAAAGACCTCGCAAAGGAAACCCACGCGTGTCTTTGCTCACGCTGTAGCTGCGCCGTCCTCCGGGTGCTTGGTAGGAACTGAGACGTCCACCGCGATGGCGCGCCGAGATCGATTCCAGGTCACAAGTAGGAGGACGGAGGAATGTTGAGGAGGCATGAAATAGGCGAAATAGTTCTTTGGAAAAGTCACATGTGATTCACCATCTCCATCCTGCTCAACCCATCCAGTGAGCCCTCTTTTAGCTTTATGCAAATACCTGCAATACTCGCTACATGCTTACTGAGGCTTTTCTTGAAAGGTACCACCCATCTGTACCTTCTTTATGAATGTCAGCGCTTGTTCCAGTGTTGATGAGGTGTCCAGAAAGGATTTTAACAAACACTTGCCAGCCAGTTTAAAAACGAGCACCGTGTGTTTCAGTGGTCGAAGAACATTTTACTTACCAGATTTTCCCGCTGATTAATGTGCATACGTGGCCTCTCAGCTCGTAAACAGCCGCGCAGTTATGATCCAGATGTAGTGGATATTTATGACAGACAGGTTCCCTCTGCCCTCCAGTTCAGTTTTTAGATTATGTGGTGGCCCGAAAGGCTTGTGTTGTTGCTTTGTGCATCACATTATATTGTAGGGTTAAGTTGTTTTGTTACCAGATCTCAGCAATGAAGATATAAGTGAAACACAATAATCAATAGTATTTAGGGCCGTAACTATAAAGCCAATTTTGTACTTAATCTTGATTAATGTAGAGGTCTTGTCAGACACATTTGTCATTATTATAACTTTTTTTTTCTTCAGAAAGGCAGGGCTGTACTGTCTTTATTCCTACATGTGGGTGGCGAATCCGGCCCATCATGATGGCCCAGAATGTTATCCTGCCTTCTGAATTGTGAGTGATGAACCAAAGACCTTTGACATTTGTAAAAAAAAAATACCTATTTTGCATGTGAGAAACGGTTGTGGACCACAAGTGGACCGATGTGCTGGATGAGATGGAGGTGTGGAGTCTGTCTTATGCAATTTAACAAAGTGCAGCTAAAAAAAAAATCATATCACAAGAAGACGACCTCCAGACATTGGGATGCAAACACTGAGATGGTGGCAAGAGGAGCAGAGGTTGTGTTGGAGCTGTTCTGCTGCAATTGCAGACTTGTACGACATGTCAGGACATTTGCGAGAGCCTCAGAAAAAGAAAAAGAAATAAACGAGAGGTGCACCCAATGTTACCACATGTTATTTTGCCTATCACCTCTGCAACTTCTGGTTGATCGAAATCAGATTTCTCAATGGGAAGGAAAAATTGTATGCTCAGATATAGATGCTCTTCCTTTTAGTAGATAAAAGTTGATGGTGATCAGTGGTGTACCTGTGAGCAGTTTTGAATGTATTGTACATTGGCATGATGTAACACGGTACGTCACATTGCGTCCTTACCTCATGTTGTCGGGGTTTGACTTAGCTTAGAGCAGCTCGGGAGCTGCTGGAAAACATGCAGAAGCACAAATCTCATATCGCAGATGATTTGGGATCAGGTCTGTCATTCATTCAGCACTGGTAACAAAAATTAAAAATAGCAAAAGTGATTTTTAAAATGAAAGTGTGGTTCATTTGCTCATCTCGGGTTTTTCGTGAGCTTCTTGACTCTAGCAAGGGAAGGTGCGGAATGACAAACTGTTTATTTGCAGCATTTGAGTATTCATCTCATAAAAAAAATGTAACTTGAATTTGACATCAGATTTGATGTCACGTTACTCTGCGCTCATAATGCTTTTTTTTCCACTTTCACATCTTATTGAACACATGCACTCTTTATTCCAAACAGAATCACACAATGAATATATTTAAAATCATTCTGCCAACTGTGCTGTTGCTGTATCATTTGTCATGCACAGTTGCACACACACACACACACACACATAGTCTCCGGCACCTGTAATGGACCCCGGCGCTCAGAATGCATGAGCTCCAAACTCACGGCAGGCCGGTGTGCTCTCATGCTTGTCGTATTTAGTTCATCAAAAACCAGAGACAGGGATGATCAATATTAGCTGTGCACTAAAACCGTCACTGTTTATACGACAAAAAAACCCCCTCCATCAAATAGTAAACTGTTTTTTCCCTAGATAAACTTTCATTCAGTTAAATTCTTTTCAAATTAATAAAACTGTAATTATCCCTTTTACAGCGTCGTACGCTCTTCAAATTTTTCCCAAACATAAAATGGTTGGCCAGCTCGAGCAAGCAATTGTGAGGCATCAGAAAAATAGATCCCTACATTGAAATTTCTTTATTTACCTACAGTTGCTAAAAAAAACCCCTGTAAAAACCAAAATCCACCTCATCTTAAAACATAGTTGGTCTCGGAATCTTTGCAAATTCTGGTTTCCTGGACGCGGCATTTGTCTTCTGTTAAGAGTTGCGCGTCATCCTGTAACGACGGCTTGCAGCAGCAGAGGCCGCTGTTGCCGCTTCAGAATCAAAACTTACATTTGTAGCTTTATTTGATTATTTCTGGCTACATGACCGCGCGGCCACGTTTAACATAGACGTTTGACAATTGGGCTAAATGCTTAACGTCATGTTTTTGACATGATCTCTATTGATTGCGTAACAGTACTTCACAACTTCTAGTACTGTTGCATCTTTTCTATAAATGCATCACTTGCTCGTTTCGGACAGGAGGAAATTCAAATTCGTTTCAGGCAAAATTAGAATATTTAGCCAACCAGAATTCCAATCATCTCGCTTTATTGGTAATTTATTCATCAGCTACATATATTTTATTGACCCAATCCTTCGTAATTCAACAATTACAGGGAAACATCTTCTGTAAATCTTCCAAAGTAATTGTCTTTATGATATTATATAGGTAAAATAATGTATATTTATTATATATTGTGTGGCGGTATAATTTTGCAGTGTTTTCTCAGGAGTTCTGGACATCCACATCCATCTCATAGGAAATGACGCATATTTCTGCAAAAATGATTCCATCGCAGTTTTAGATTTCCGATGTTGCTAATCTCCCCGGAATGATTGCGTGATGGTAGAATCTACTTGAAGGAATAAGCTAACATGTTGACGTGTTTATAGGAGGAATTTAGCTTTCGCTTGAGTGTTTTGTTTTGTTTTTTCTTCTTCTGTCAGGGCCTTGCTGTGGTTATCGGATAGTTGCTTCAATGCAAACGTGTGTACACTGTGTCAGCAACTTTGTTGATGGGTCTGTCTATGTAATGGTGTTTTTTTACACAGGTAAAATGTATGATTTATTTTTATTTTTTTTTAACTGGTATTGCTGTCCATTAGGTTCATGATGTACTTGCCTCCGCTCCTACTTCATGGGTCCGAGGTCCTTTGCTGTTGTCTCAGAGTAACTCTGCCCTAATCTGCATTTTACTGGGCGAACTTTCTAATTCTCTAAATACATATAAAGTGTGAACCACTTAGCTGATGCCGATGTGTCGGATAGTAAACGGCACACATTGCGTGGCCTTTATTCTGAAAATAGGGTGTGGGAGAACAAATAGGCTTATTGAGGCTTTATTGCTGATGAAATCGAATTCCTTCAGACATATGCAGGGCTCATATTTATCATAAGAACGCATTTCTCTCACTTTGTGATTATTTCATGATGTCGGTCTTGTAAATTAAGCTGTAGAGGGATCATATTCGTCCGCTGTCTGCTCCACACTTGTGGAACTGCTGTTCAGGAATCAGTAACGCTGATGACCGTTGTGGAAAAGTGACCCGACCCATGATAAGGACTCATGTTACTGATCATGTTGCTTGTTTAGTTGTTAAAAAACTTTATAAGTGAATATTCAATTGTTACTACAACTCTGTGTTCTTCAGGAAGGTGCGTTCTCAAATGAGTTGGTGTACTTCCTCGGAGCAACTAAGACTAGGTAGAGGTCAGAAATGACATCCGGCCTCAGGAGATGGTCTTACAGCTGATGGCACCGTGGTTCAGCCGTCGTGTTGACACACCATGGGCCTGATTTGCTAAGATCCCAGACGAAGCGCGCCAACATCTGCAAGCGCAAATATAACGGATCGCGCATGCAGCCGGCGTCCGTTTTGCGCCCGATCACCTAAGATCGCCCGCGCATAATGGGAAAAAAGGTGCAAACAGCTATATTCAAATGAGGGTTTATGTGTGTTTTACGATCTACTGTTGGTAGATCAGCTCGCGCGCGTGTCTGAGGGAACAGTCGAGTTTCCACGCGTTTTTGCGCACGCCGACCTTCAGTAAATCGGGCCCCGTGCCTACTGTAACATTCCTGACGCTTGGAGAAACAACTCGGTAGCAAACGGCCTGCGGGACACCGGGAATGTTGAGTTCTGATAAAGGTTTGGATTATGGGTTCTCCTGTGGAGATCGGTCTGACGCGATTGCCTCACCTGTGGACGCCGTTTGGTCGCATGGCGGGGTGAACGCCACCTAAAACGATTGTAACTGGTTTAAGGAAACGAAAGGGAGGTAGTATTATTTCCCCCCTGGCAGCAGAATGATAACGGATGCCGACTTTATTCCAGGATGCTGCCGTCTTCATGCAAAAGTCAGTCGCCTGCGCGCAGCAATGACTGACACTTTGTTTCCGCTCCATGTCTGATGCCTGCTGAACTCTGAATGGTTGTAGATGTTCCAAGAGCAAAGGGCTCATTGCGCGATCTGACTGTTCTCTAATGGAGGTAGACTGATGATTGTGTCAGTTTGCGAGTGGGGGAGGGGGATGCAAAAAAAAAGAAGAGCACAGATGAGAGTCTGAAGACCTTTACAAAGCTAAGTTGGCAGCTTGTTGGCTGATGTGTACGATCATCTGAGGAAAAACAAGTTCTGAGCTATGTTTAGTACTCTGGAAAAAAACTATTGCAACTAAATCAATTGATCTTCATAAATCTATTGAATCGGTCTGCAATGTTTATCTTGTTCCTGTGTCCCGGAAAGCCCCCGTATGCTCAGATTAAGTGTTTTTTTTTTCCAGAAAGGCCACCAACTGGGGACGGGCGTGTCGCGGCGTTTACGTGCAGTTGCACAGCAGTGAAGGTGGCAGAAGTTCAAACCTCATCTGCTCTCAGACTTTAACTCAAAAAAAGGGGGGACAGGGGGTGCTGCTTTGGGATTTTCAAAGCCGAACCCCCCCACTCGAGCTGGTTTCACACACGGCTCAAACGATCCGGCAGACACCCCGACGTTCTTGATGACACACAGAAGGTCGAGTCAGTAATCCTGACCTCTGCTGCCTGTTTCTCCCGACGTGGGCGGTACTTAGACGTGTGTGTTGAATCATATTTTTATTTTTTTTTTCTTCTCCATTGGCTGATATTTTATTTAATACCCAGTCTGAACTTGATGTGTGGTCGGCCGGCTCATCTTATGCAACTCCTTAAATCAATCTGGTGATTGTCGTGAAAGCCTTTTGATTCGAAATCTCTTTATTATGTTTGGCTCCTGTCACGGAGAACGAAAAAGGACTGCATGGTCGAAAGAGCTGCGACGGGGCGGCGGCGTGGGACAGAAGGAGCTCGCGAATCCGTGTGAACACTGGCAAAGTTTTAAGGGACTCGGTGTGTGAAAGTAATTTTATAAAGAAATAAATCATTTTAAGCCAAAAGAACCCTTGTGCTCATGTGTTCGTGAAAACTCTGTTGCACATACTGTGTGTTTATTTGTACTCCTTCATCCACATGCATATACCGAGAAAATGGTATCGCAGGGGGAAAATTCTTGAAGGTTATTCTTCAAAAAATGAATGGGTGTATTGTATAAACTATATACTAATTGGGATTTTTGAGAACAAGTCGTCCATATGACCCTATGCAGTGACTGCTCAATTAGTCGTCACATTTTTTTTGCTATCAAATTCATTTCCAACTGTTTGGATAATCTCAGCCAAATTTTTAAGAAGACAACTGTGTATTCTGGTTTCTTTACCCGTCCACAAAATGGAATTGCCTGCGATTGTGGACAGCAGAATACTCCAAGGTGCCGAAACCTTTCCCGAGAGACGTTTGTGCATATTGACATGGCGGCGTCGCTCAGTTGCTGGAGGTTTGTTAGCAGCGCCTTCACAAAGCAAAGCAGCCGCTCTAGCATATTTCAGAGGTGCTCGGTGCTCAGGTTCCACACACCAGAGCGTGTCACGCTTGCCCTGGGAGGGAAAACTCCCCTTCGGAGATCGCGAGGAGACAAAAATGCCTGCGTCAAGACGCTGCCATCGAAATATAGTCTCCACTTTTGCTAACTTAAATATTTCAGCCAACTTCAGACTCCATTATGACGACCAAATACTTATTCGTTTTCAGAATTGTAACCATTCATATGCTGGTTTGTTTCTAAAATTCCATTGAAATTTTAATGAAAAAATCTATATAACAGGAGTGGGGTTTTTTTTGTTTTTTTTTATGAAGCACCTGGGATACGTCGATGATTCGCGTTTGAATCAGGTGTGTTGGAGCAGGAGAACATCAAACATGTCGGGTGGTGGGGCCCCTGGGACCAGGGCAGGGAAACACTTGAGGACAAAAAAATGTTTACATCAAAAAATGGACATATGATTATTAAATATATGCATATTATTAATTAATCTCATCAACTAACATCAATGTTGATCATACCTACTAAATACTGACTTCTTGTCAGAGTTGCATCCCTTTAGATACCCCTTCGTTTACATAGACGTTAATTCTTTTCAATGAAAAACAAAAAAGAACTTTATCTCAATGCTTTTTATTACTCTAACCATAGCCACAGGATTTTTTTTTAATTGATCGGCGTCGTGCAGAAACCGACTTAACTAGTTTGGATTTTCTTCTGATGCATCCCGAAGAGCTAAAAGATACCCTGTGTTTCTTTGTTACACATACTAACAGTACAGTGCACAAAGTAACTCGTGTCTTGTCTACAGTCAGTGCCGCACAGCAACGTCATTGAGTTTACAACCAGCTGTGTGACTGTCTACAGGGAGACGGCGCAAATGAGAGCCGGCAGTCAGGATGTGCAGTGGAGAGCGTCAAGAGTTCGGTGCTGAAGGTTTGCAAACGACCTCACCGCACCTGATACAGGACTTTACTGTGCAGGCTTGGCTGATGGGATCTCAGCGCTGGCGTCCTGGTGCACATACGCCGAGGTGTTGGCAGCCTGGTTCAGATAAAAACTCCCCCAATGCCACAAACATGTTGCGAGCGGTCAGGAAAAAAAAAATTGGCCAGTGACTTTTTTTCATGTCAAAAGTGAACCGTGACGGCGGACGCGAAGTCGCGTCTCTGAACGCAACACTCGAGGGGGGATGGAGATGCCAAGCAGCAGCAGCAGCAGCAGCAGTTAGAGGCATGAAGGTGCTCGCAAACAGCCGTCACATTCATGCCAGAGGCTCGACTGGCATCACAGCAAGATGACCACCATCTTGACTCCTGGTCCAGCAGCAGGCCCGACCGCCCAGGGCGCCATCGGTGGGTCTGTAACTTCCTTGCAAGGCATGTTTAGTAAATGATGTTCAGAGTCTCTCTCTCTCTCTTTTGCTGTCTGTGGCTGTCTGTCTCTCTCTCTCTCTGCCACTGCTAAGTGGAGGAATATTAGGTCTATGAGCAGCTCCATCAGAGCTGCTCGGTGGGGGGAACTGCACCGACATCATCGTGATTGGTGCCAATAAAACCGAGGGGACCTGTGTAACCTCCCTTCCCGTCGTCCGCTCGCGTCCACCCAGAAATGAGCCCATAATGGAACCCGCAGACTCTCTCCTCCTTCCTGTAAACTGGATTCACTTTGCAGCTGCGTTCATGCAGCAGCTCGCGCACTGCACCCACTTTACCGAGGGGAGGGGCTGAGGTGTGTGTGTGTGTGTGTGTGTGTGTGTGTGAGGGTGTGGGGGGGGATCTTATGAATGAAACCCAGTCTGGTGACGTCAATGGGAACCGCTTGACGGATGAGTCATGTGGGCCGCGCGGGCGGGGGTATAAGAGCCGCGGCCGCTGTCCGCGGTCCTGAAAGGAGCGGAATCCCGGCGCGGAGACGGGCGCGCGGGCGAGTCCACCGGCAGCAAACAACAACAACAACAACAACTACAACAACAACTACAACAACAACAGCAGCAGCAGCATCGTGCGGACGGCGGGCTCCGCGCGTGACAACAGGACCTGGGAGCCGCTCGGAGTGACGTGGCGAGTGCGGGAGCCTGGAATCCCCCAGCTGCGCCCGCTGAACTGCAGGTGAGTGGAAACTTGTTTGGAACGACTGGAGGCTTCCCTCCCCGCCGAGAGGCAGAATACGTCTGAGGCGGCCGGCTGGTGATTGTTGATGCTGAGGGATGAAATATAACACACAGCAGCTGCTCCGCAGCCTGGTGGCAGCGTTTGATGCAAGTGTTCAACTGTGCCAAACAGGTTCTGGTCTCCTGGCAAAGTGATGGCTGGGGTTTGCGTGGCTGTGTGTTGCATTGGGGTCGGAAGCAAAATTGAAAAATTTTAATTTTCCATAGTTGCATCAGTCACTGATATTTGGTAAATCTACACAGATCCAGAGGCACTTTCACCGTTTATAGACACTGCTTGTTTTTAGAAATTTTGGTGATTCTACCCTCATTATCATCACCACCACCATCATTATCACCATCATCATCAAATCATGATCATCCTTCATCATCATTATCATCATCATCATAAAATCATGATCATCCTTCATCATCATTATCATCATCATCATAAAATCATGATCATCCTTCATCATCATCATCATCATCATAAAATCATGATCATCCTTCATCATCATCATCAAATCATGATCATCCTTCATCATCATCATCAAATCATGATCATCCTTCATCATCATCATCATCATCAAATCATGGTCATCCTTCACCATCATCATCATCATCCTTCATCATCATCATCATCATCATGAGGACTGTTACATTGCACAGTATTTAATTGGCCTGGTGAAAAAAAAAAAAAAAAAAAAGACAGCAGGGTGATGCTGCCAGTATTTAAAGGTTACAAGACCACAGAGAGGTTCGATGAGCTGTGTTTCTGTGCCTAAGATGTCTGCAGGATTCTGGGCTGCTTGGGGTGGAGGGTTTGGGGTAGGAGCGGGTAGGTTAGGGTGGTGGTGGGTGGAGGAGGGGGAGGGGGGGATGCGCTGCTGCCTGTGGAGGGTTTGATGTGCAGTCTGTGGGGGTGGGGAGTTACGCATGTTGCTTGATGCTGACAGGGGTTTTTGTTTGTTCCTCCGGGGAGGGGGGGGTAATGAATGCGCCTCAGAGACTGCGTGACCTTCTCAGACCAGGGGCCCGCACAATCAAGCTGATGCCTTTGGTTTATTTTGAGTACGAAGTCAGTCATGTTGCATCATGTTCAGCTTCATCGTTCACTTCGAGCTCGCGAATCGCACATCCAGCCTCCTCCACTGCCAACATAAGCCAATGGGAAGGTTCAGCACACCTCCAGAGATCTTGGAGGTGGGGGCGGGGGGGCATCTTGAAACATCTCTTGTAGGAACATCAGTAATGATTCTGCAAATGAGTTTCACACAGGTGAAATGATCTCGCTCTTTGGCAGAATATTATTTTATATCTGGCGCCATAGACAAAAGCACTGCAGATTTATAACAAGGAAATTGACCAGGTGCTAAAGTGATACTTAACTATAGCCTAACTAATGATGATTGAACTCCAACCCTGACACTTTATGTGTTCACACCCAATAAGATCATCAGTGTAAATGCCATGCTACTCAATTGAAATTCCACCATATTTGCTTGGTTCCTCTTGCCGTGCAGTTTCCCTAACGAAAATGAGAATTCAGACATATTCGTAGAGGTAATGGTGAACAGCAGCTCCTTGTGTCCATGATGTAACCGTGTCAACAGATACCATTCATAATTATAGAGATATGACCGTACGTGCACTAAGGCTGAACTAATCGACTGTCCCGATTTGCAAGTTAGGTATGACTGGAGTGTGTGACTGACGTTTTTCGAGGGTGAGATTTGCAATGCTGGATCCGATTTCTTGTGAAAGGTGTCAGACCATAAGGGTCTTTGTTGACCAAAATTACTTTTAAAAAAAATATAACAGCTTAATGCCAACTTGTGTCAGAGCGCTCTACATGCTGTCAGTTTCCCTTCAGTTTTGCAAAACAGCCATTTCAGGGTTTCCGGTCACCAATTCAAGCCAATACCAAGTCAGGAATATCCATATTTGTGGATTCTGCCATCTCCTCATTACTTCCCATGTGACTTCAACATAATTATCACATAGCAACAAAGGTGTGGTTGCTTAAAAAAAATGTAAATGACTTGTGTGTGTGCGACTGGATGTCAGCTCTGCTCTCCCCATCACCTCCTTAAGACCTGTTTCAAAATGTTTTCTTTTTGTGTTCCAAAGTAAGAATTTGGAGCGTTGCCGAATCTGAACACGAGTTCTTACTTTCCTCTCTCCTTTCCAGGCATTTCTGATCACCGTTGCTTCAAGCTCTGTCCTGAGTTGCCATGATCGGGTACTTGAACACCCCAAGTGCCCTTACTCTCCTGGTACTCCTTATCGGGGCTTCTTCCATCCTCCATGTGTCCACCCCAAACCCTCTCAACACCCCTGGAGACACCTTTGAACCAGACTCGGCTACTCCAGTTGGGACCGCAGTGTCAGGAGATGTGGAGAGAAGGGATGAGGAGAGACGATCGTTACAGAAAAGAGGGGAAGAGGAGGAGCGTGAGGAAGAGCTCTTCGAAGACGTGGACCCCAAAACACTTGCGGCGGTTCTACTGGAAGCACTAAATCGCTCACAAGCAGAGCAATGGAGGGAAAGAGAAGATGCAAAGGAAGAAGAACTGAGGCCTGAGAGGGAGGAGGTTAAAGAAGAGGAGACTCCCAGAGAAGGAATGGAGGGAGCAGACAGGGACCGAGATGGACGCCAGAAGATAGAGCTGCTGATGGGCGCACAGGGGAAGGAGCAGCAGAGACAGGAGGCAGAGGAGAGGAGGAAAGCTCAGGAGGAGGAGGAGCGGATGACCGAAAGAGTGACCAGTCACACCACTAGCCAGAAAGTCCAGGTCCAAGCACAACAGCAGACCCCCAGTCCAGATGGCATGGGGATGGATGGCCAGAGCGCTGCCGCAGCGCAGGGACTAACCAGCCTGGAGCAAAGTAACAAGGTGGAGGAGCAGCTCAGCCCCGAGGAGCTGAAGAGTCTGGAGACTATGATGAAGGAGTTCCCTCGTTTGAACACAGCCACGAAGCGGGAGGGAGATCTGGAGCAGAACCGGAGAGCGAGCAGGGGCTACAGCGCCTACAACGACATCATACCCATAAATAAAGGCAGCGACCTCGTCATGTCTAAGAAGAAACTGAAATGGCAGGAGGAGACTCAGAAGGCCCTGAACATCCCGACATTCAGGGGCGGAAATTTCATGGACGAATTTGAGGACAACAACTATGCCGGCGGCGAGGCGGCGCAGGCCCAGCCTGTGCCGGAGCAGGAGCCCATGGGGAGTGATGAACCAGGGGAGGAAAACGAGGAGGTGCTGAGCCCCGAGGAGGAGGAGGCTCGGGCCAAAGTGGAGCAGGAGGAGATGAGGCGGCAGGCGGCTGAGGCACAGCGAGCCAAGATGGAGGAGGAGAAGTTGGCCGACATCGCCTCCGACATGTTGCTGCGCTACATGGTCAAGCAGAGCAACGGGAACAAAAAGTACAGCTCGTCTCCGTCCAATGCGGCCGAGGACAAGAGGTCAGACGAAGAGCAGGAAGTGATGGAGGAGGATGACATCGACCCCCAGACCATAGACAAGCTGATCGAGATCTCCAGCAAGCTCCACCTTCCCGCTGACGATGTGGTCGAGATCATCAGCGACGTCGAGAAGAAGAAAAGGAAGGACGTGCCGCCCGAGATGATGCCACGCTGGCAGCAGCCCCAAACGCCCGTGTCCGTGTCGCTGCCGACCGATGGCTTCCCACTGCCACAGACCAACCAAAATAGCTCCCCGGGCTCGAAGCAGTCCTCCCCAGCGGTCTATCTCCTCAAATCCTGGTTTCAGGAGAAATCCCCAACAAGACTGCAGAACGTTTGGAGCAATTCTGCAGGGCCCAAACTTAAGAAGCCCCTGTCAATCAAACAGGAACCCTGGTTCAAGTCACCTAAGTCTGTTTGGACGGGCTCTTCGCCCTACCCCTACACGTACCCCTCCTTCTACCCGAGAAAGCACTACCCAGACTACTACCCCATTTATTTCCCTCCTCCTCCAAGACCCAGACTCCACTACCATGTACCCAAACATGCTCTCAACCTGAAGAACTTCCTGCCGGATTCTGTGGACGCTGCCTACGCTTTCACTCCAAAGCGCCGCTACCACAGCTGGGTCCAACCCAGGCTCAGGAAACCCCCGCCAAGCCTCCAGCAGAAGTCCTACTTCACCGGCTACCCTCTACCGCTGTACCCTCGGAGGATCCGGCCATTACCCATCCCCAGACCTTACTCCCCTCCACAAATGCCCGTAATCCCTTCCCCGCAGAAGCAGTTTTATTACCCAGTCCCGGCACCTGCGGTGATTCAACACAAAGATTATTATGTGTCTGGAAAGCAGCCAAGCAGCAGCAGTGAGGACAATCTGGAGAAATACATTCAGCAGATACTCCTGAAGCGACCGCAGATCTCAGACTGAAGAAAGGATGAGCGGAGGGAGGGAAGAGAAGAGACATTGGTGCCGGTGACGGAGAGCTCAGTGTGTCTTTTAGAGGTTTGCTTTACCTGCAGTCCATTTTGTGTCAAGTTTCTTTTTCCTACTTCGATTGGTCGTTATTTGGACTCCACAGAGGACTTTTTCCGAGGTAGTCTGAGCCTTTCAGTTCCAGCTCCCAAAATGACAACATTCCCCATTTGGACATTGTACAATGCCAGTTTAGGAGGAAAATTGACTTTGAAAGAACAAAAAAAAAAAAAAAAAAAGAAAAACAACAACGTCCAGAATGCGGGCTTGATAAATGTGTAGTGTATGTTGGCCGTGACGGATGCTGGAAAAGGAATTCTACTGGTCTCACAAATAGAACACGCAGTATGTGGGAACATCTCGGTCGGGAAAATCTAAAAAAAAAAAAACCATGAACATGATTTTGATATCGTATGATAACGTGACGACACGTTTTTTTTACATGAGCAAAAAAACACGTGGACACCCAAACAAAACTTAGGACAGCGAAACTAATTCAAAAACCAAGAGCTCGCTCCCATTTAACCACAAAAGGCATGAGCGAGCTCAAACTCTAATGCTGGTGTTGGCTGGGGTTGAGGTCTACACAGCCCAGTTTTTTCCACAGCAAACTAGAGAAAGCATTTATTTCTTTTTCTGTCTTTGTTCATCGGAGCTCTGAAACTGGAAACGGGCAAACATGATCTGTGGGAAGCACAGGATTTTTTTTTTTAATTTTTTTTTTTTTTGTTCAGGATTACTGAATGCTCAAACATTAAGATTCTCATAAGTGTCTATCGACCAACACCCTTTTCACTTCTTAGAGGTGAGATCAAGATCAATTTTACACAAGTACTAACCAAAGCCATTATCTGTGTCATATTTTAAGGGGGGGGTTCATGTTTTGCACATGACTGAGTCACATACGTGTTGTTAATAATTTGGCAGAAGAGCGTCTGTTCATTATAGGCACTCATACGTAGCCTGAGCTCTTTTAATGAACACCCAAAGACATATTTCATACAGAGGTTAGTGGGAGCCACAGAAGCAGCACCACAATGGCTTGGATGACTCATCCCTTTGCATAACTTCAATTACCTTGTTGCTATAGTGCCAAACTCTGCTCCTGATGTATGGCGTTCTTTTACAGCTGATGCATTCGGAGAACTTTTGTTCCCAAATGCATACATTGTGAGGGTAAACACTGATTGTTATGCCTTTTTCTTCTTCTTTTTTTTTTCAACAAACTCAGAAGACCAACAACATGTTAGTCTATGTAAGTACGCTCTGGCTCCTCTACCCTGCCTGCGCTTCTCAGCGTCCATTGGATCCTAATGAGGCTGTAAATGTTAAAAAAAAAAAAAAAGTAAAAAGGGGGCTCTAATGTATAATTATATTTAAATGAAAATGTGAAATAACAAACAGCTGAGATAAGATAATGTTACCTCGGGGTAGGAAATTCTATTCTATTCTAAATACTGCAGTGTGCTTTAAGCTGATGACTATGATGAAAATGGTTCTATATTATAAGTATCAAATGTGTGTCCCCCGTGTGCCTGCTTGCACTTGGGTCTCTCCTTAGCATCCTTGGTGCTGCGCTGGGTTTCTCAAAGTAAAATCCAACCGCTTGGCCACTGACCACATGTGCACATTTGGCCGGTCGCTATGCGAAGTGGGCATACATGCAGGGTTGTTGATTTCAGAGCGGTAGAATTACAAAAGTTACTTACAAAAATGGTTGATTGAATCAGTGAAAATGAATATAATCTGCCTTCTCCATGTTCACTTTGATCTCCTCTGTCATTTTTTCGATAGTTGCACTCCTTGGTATCGCGTACTGCGATGATTTTGCGCCCCGGCACCGTGTATTTGCCTTCAGCGACGTTGAGCAGAAGCACGTCTTTGCACAGTCACCGCAGTGATAAACTGCATTATTATTTAAGCCAGAGTGGGACCTCAGTGTCTTGCGGTGAACTAAGTCATCGAAGCAGCTTGCAGAGTGGGGCTAAAGTTAGCGGTGCTAGCACCAGCAGCCTGCTCTGCCCGCAAGTTAGCATCCACATGCCTGCGATGAATGGCCTCACAACGGGGGGTCGTAATCCAGTTTATTCTGACGCCGACTTGTTTTCATTTTCCAGATAAGAAATATTGCCCACCACTCTGGCTTCGCGAGATGCCACCTTTGACCCACTTTCCACCTCACTTGTTTCCATCTGGGTGTTCACAGGGACAGATTGCAGCCGCCATATACATTATATCTTAAAATCCATTGTTAACCAGTCTCGACACTAATTCGATGTTAATAATTCATAACAACAACAACAACAACAACAACAATTCACTAGTATTTCTAGTACCATCTCATTGATGAACTGATAAGTTGACTGATAAGTTTGCTTCTGCACAAAGGATTAGAATATCTTTTATCTTTAAAGATACTAGCATTTTTTTCATCACGACAGCAGAGTTTATTTTAGTTTTTCACGTTACTCTGTGTTGCATAATCATCAACCATATATTTCATACGATGTGTGAAAAGATTGTTTACAAACTCAAAAATCGAAATCTGTTGCCTTATATGCCATTGGCAGTATCTGTCAGCCCCCCCCCCGCTACGTCATTTCATGTTACTCTTTTTCCCTTTAGTCCCATCTGACGTCATCCAAATAATCAAGGCACTAATCGGCTCAGTCACGGGAGCATATGGGATGATGGAATTTTTTTCTTTGGAATTGATTCCAGCGGACAGACGAACCGGGCTGCTCATGCTCAGGTGAATCAAATGTGTATTTAGAATATTTGAAATACAAAAGGGACGTTTACCTGCTCGGACTGGACGACTCTTAGGAAAAAAGAATGTTGTTTCTTGATGTGCAAAACGGATTCTGTGCTGCTGAGATTTCCCATCGTTGCCAATATGGCCCACCGATAATCGATAATTAACTGTCCTTTTTCCTCAAACATGTCACAGGAGTACGGAGCAGATGTCACTTTTTTGGTGTTGTCAGTGTGCTTCGCTGGATTGGCCACCTGTTGCTAAGTGATGAGAAAATCACAGCACAGGTTGCCAAGCCAAGACAGAATTACAGCGTCATCGAACCCATCATGGAATCCAGCACGAGACCATTCGGTTAAAAAGGAAAAGAGCTAGAAGAAGTCAACAGGACAAAGAAAGCTTTTGATACTTTTGAACAATTTATTGTTTTATGAGATTAAGAAGAGGTTTACAGATTATGAAAGCGAAGGGCAGAAGCAACAGACCAAAGCTGAGGGAACCGTGTCTGCACGTTTATGTATAATTGCATCCAGATCTTTGAAGATGTATCAAGCATCAATTAAAAAAAAGCATAAAAAAAAGAATCTTAAAGATGACAGAAACAATGACGTTGGTGTACGTTAAAAATCATTGTTTGAGTCATGTATGCAGAGACATGTCGTCTCTCTAGATGTACCTTGTTGTAATCATCGTAATAAACATGCGTTTGCTGGATGTAAATATGCGCATGTCAATGACTACATTTGCTACTCATGAAGAAACGAATAAAGTCAACTATTTTTAATATGAAAGTGCTTCATTGTGAATAGAGAGACTTTTTATGGAAGCATAGTAGGAGCCGATCACGGAGGTTTGGGGAAGTCCTGGTTGGTCAATCAGACTGAGTCACGCTGTTGCTAAAGGACGAGCGGTGTCTGCCCTCAAAGTCAACACACGCTATTTTTAAACAGTCCATATTTACTGTGCATAAATGCATTTTAAAGGTAGGTATCCACTCTATTAAATGGCTCAAAGAATAGTACACAACAAAGATATGTTTTATCTACAGTATTTGAAAACCATTTCAACGGCATCAAGACCCAAATTCCCCCGTCGTCTGAAACTAATGTCATTCAGCCAATGTGCTTGCGATTATTTTTGACAGTATTTAACATGTGACCAGCACAGAAAGCAAAAAAATAATTTGCACTTTGTGCTTTCTTGCATGTTGGTTCCTAAAAGTCATCCTCTACTGTGATGATGATGGTGGTAGCTTATAATTCCCCGGAGGCAGACCGCTTCCACAACTGGACAGAGCACAGACGCCTGTCAGATCCTCCGAATGAACAGAGGCCCATTTGAAACTGATTCCTTGGCGCACTTTGGTCTCCTGGAAGGAACTGATTTCAGATGCTATTTATAAACTGGCCTCACCTCTCTCCGGGTTGTTGGTGCCGCCGAGCTCATCATTACACATGTTGTGTTGAGATTAGAATCATGATTGTGACTTTTTTTTTTATCCTCCCCGGCTACTCTTCCTCTACCATACGGTGACAGGACACGTCACTCTTCCCAGCCACGCTCTGAGGCAGA
>CAAKHG010050337.1:2176-14594 GCA_901007715.1 Dactylopterus volitans
CCCTCCCCCCCCCCCCGCCACATCCACCGCAGATGCCGCCCCACAACCCCCAACTCCCACCCCCCACCCAACCAGGCAGACCGGACAGCCCAAGGTGACCCGCCCGGGGAACCAGGCAAGGCCCCGACCGGCGGGCATCGGTGAAGGCCCGGGGGAAAAGAGGCTGCAGGGGTGGTAGGCTGTGGTGCTGCCGAGCATGGGGCCATGGCCCACGCCACGCAAGGACCGAGGAGACCACAGCAGGGGTAGACCAGCCATGCATCCAGGACCAGCCCCGTTGCCCACCCAGGAAGAGTTGAGGAGGCCGCGAGCCCCCACACAACAGCCGGCAGGCCAGCTGAGGCCGTCCGGGAGCAGAGACACAGCAGCCCGCCCACAGCGCCCCACGGGAGACACAGCTATGGCACGAGGCCCACAAGCCCCCAGGCACCCGACAGATTGGGGGAATGGCCGTCCTTGGGGGGACCGGGCCCCCTGAGCCAATCCAAGAGAAGGATTGAGTATGTGTGACCTCCTCAGTCCCAGATGAGGAAACATAACCCTGCACCGTGGATGGTCTCGTGCCTTTTCTACAGATTTGCCAAGGTCTGTGGCCTCGGGGATGGAGGCTCTGGACCGTTTGACCTTTTACACAATATCCTTCATTTATTATGTTTTTACTTCCCTACTTGAGTGTGCAGTTAAGTTACATCAGGGCCAACATACTGCTTTGTCTTTATAAAATTTTACAACAGTGTAAAGATTATTTGCCTCACACAACACTCACATTCATGAGCAGAAACTTTCTAATCTAGCTAGGGTATCTTCAAATCACTGAGAATATTTTTGGGATCTACTCCTGCAGTCAGTAAGATATGTTGTTTATTATGTGACTGATTGTTACCAGAATTAATACCCAAGTTTACAGAAATGTCAAATTGATTTATCACAGTAATAGAACACGCATTTCTCATCATGCTATTTGCTGTGTAGCATGAAACATGACACATAGATCAGCTCATATGAGCTCTGATTATTATGTGTAAAGTGTTTGATATTGATTAAAAGAATAGGAATACGTTATGGTTATTCAAATGAGCCCCTTTAATGTATCTGTCAAACGAAATGCATAAAGGCCCATGACAAAAAGGAAATTTGGTGCAGTAAATACAAAAGCCCACCAATTGTTTATAGTTTATGTACTGGAGCAATAAACAAATTTGAAATTGTATTCAGACAGTCTGCATGCATGAGAAATGTTAAGTCTGCATTTTTCAGCCCAGTCACTTTTATGGTCCTCTGGACCAAAGGGTATTGAATCTCAGAAAGGCATTGCCAATAGTTGCTTTTGAAATTTTGAAATGGCTACAAATAATGCATTCAAGTCAATAAACCAGTTTAGTCGATGTTGGCTGCTTGGATAATCTCCCATTGGCTCTGGTGGATGTTCTGATGGCTCCCTCCTTGGCTGTGTTTTTTCTGCAACAGCTTCCACTGTCATTCAACAACAACAAAACTACACAGGTTTCAATAGCATACTGACAAGATGCATCTTGCCATAATTTTGCATGGTATGCATCTGGAAAATGCTCCATAAAGCCTCACACAGTATGTGTGACAATATGCACCACCAAACAATTTAAATGTTCTTCACCCATTCATAAATTTTCACACCTGCGCTTTAGAGTCCAGCTGAATTGGTTTGTTTTCCTCTTTCATGTAATTTATGTGAGCAGGTAGACAGTAATTGCATTCAGGTGTGCACAAAAACAAACGTACTAAGTCAGTTCAGGCAAAATTACCACCGATATAGTGTTTGTGTACTCTGAATGAGTTGCTGTGTTTGGAATCACAGACTGATTACAACATAATCAAACTTCATGTTTCAAATAGTGCCACCTAAATGGACTATTAGTATGCCATCACCAGCAGACTATTCACAATGAAGTATATAGCCCACCCATTTGGCACCAACTGGAGGTGAAATTGCTCTTCTGTTTATGCTGTATGTCCTGTCTTGCAGGCAACTGAAAGTGTTTTACTTTTAATGTTACAAGGTTGACAGATCTCTCAAAATTATTATATCATTGCAAATTTCCAAAAAGGCATTATTTGGCTAAAAAATGGTTATTTTCCTGAGAAGATTTTTTAGTTTCTTAAAGACACATACTGTTATCCACAGACCAATAACAAAATGTTGCCCTGATGTCTGTGTTGCACCAGGGAAAGAGATGCAATGCATTGAGGGGCACTTCTGTATGTTCAGTAAGCTATCAATGCATGCAAAGAAAGTCTTGCTAATTTAGTATATATCCTGGGATTTCTCACTTATACAATATAATCATGCAGATAAAACTAAAACTAAACTAAACAACCCTTTTAACAAAAAAAAGGAGAAGAAACCTAAGGAAGAGCCACATAGGAGGGATCCCTCTTCACAGACCTTTTCCCCCAATGCAGGTTCGAGAGAAACATTGCAATGCAATTCAGCATGAAGCAACACTGAGCATTGCAAGCTGCTACTGCTTGGACTGCAGCCATTTAGCTCAAGCTGTTGGAGTAAACCAGGTTGTTTGGTCTGATCAAGGACTGATCATGTTCCTGTCACAAACAAACCACTCCAGTTCATTCGGGAACGACCTGACACCACCTTCTCTCAAAAGTGTTCAAACCTGCTGATTGCCCTGGGAAATAAACCAGAGCAGAACTAAGTTGTAGTAAAAAAAATGGAAGAGGTTGTCTTGTCTGCTCCCAAACAAACTCTGGAAAAGCCCCAAGTACCAAATGTATTCCACAAGTTTGAGCAAAACTGCTGCTGCAGCCAGGAACACCGCATTCTTGTATGCAGTGAAGCACACAGACTTTGCAATCTGACATAATAGGAAAGCACAGAAATATGCAAGAAAAGGGAGATATAGATATAGATAGTTCAGAACACAAAACCTTCCTCCGATATTCTCTTTCTTGCTCCACCCCAGACACACCTGACCAATAAACAGAGATTACAGCCTCGTGTGGGATCTAATTCATAAAAAAAGAAATCAGATGAAATCCAAACTAAAAGTGCATGTAAATCCAAATATCATGGAGTGGAGAGTCTCAGCAAGGATGCAGCGGTTTATTGCCCAGCTGTCCCCAGCACCACGCATGGTGCATGTGGAATTCAGAAAGGTAAGACTAATGATGATCAGCATATCCAATGCAACATGTGTTCCTTTTCAAACACTGCATGACATTGTCATGTATGCTTGCTCCCTATTGGAAGCCATCTTCCTGGAGAGGGAACTGTGGGTCAGAGTCTTCATGCAGGGAGGAAGGGTTTTGGAGGAGACAAAGGCCATCCTCTTATGTTATCCTGTTATGTGAAACATCATACAACCTGATTATTTTGAAGACTTTGGCTAGGTAACACAACTGTCTGCCACCTAAGACATTCAAACATCAATCACCGTGCCATCAACAATGGAATAGGACGATGGCACAGTACACAAGTACTCTCTGTCTCCTGTAGGTTATGGAGAAGTAATTGTACACCATGCCTGAATTGTTAAATGTGTTACAGTAAGTTGTTTACTAACTTAACAAGAAGCAAAGAACCACATACAGCACCTGCTTGCGGTATATTCCCTGTGCGTCATGATAAAAGAATCGTGCTGAGCCAGTCCAAAAATTTACAGATCGCAAAACATTGGCATAGACAATTGATTCACACTTCATACAGTTTAGAAATTATATTAATGTGAGCAGCTGGAATTATATATTATTTCTGCTCAGATCACTCCAGTGCAATGGGAACATGCGATCCCTTGGACCTGTTGCAGAAAGCACATTTAACAAACGCTGAGTTTAAACCTGATCTCTTGGTTGACTAAATCCACACTATCACACTCAAATTTCAGTTTCAGAATAACTGATTTTAGATAAGTCCACTCACAGTATATTCTCTCTGGATTAAGCTTGTGTGTTGTAAATGAAAAAAACTATCATGAATGGAGCTCCAATACTAGGATTCACCATGGCAACAGGTAAATAAAGAGTAGAGATGTATTTTAATCCAGTGGATGCAGATATATTAACACATGTATATACGTAGATGGTGCATATTGACTGGTAAACGTGTGCCAGAGTGGAGAAAAGTATTGGAGTGTAAAGTTACAATAAGGTTTGATTCACTGTTGAGTAGTTCATAATTTAGCAGACAGAAATTTCCTTAATGATAATAAAGTGGTGTATCTGTAGGCAATAACCCACATTGCATTTGAAATATATTTGTTCAGCTACAACCTGATGAGGAAGAATAACCGAAAATGAAAAAGTAAAGTTGAAGATTGAAACAATATATTGATAAAAAGACATAAAGACATGAGCAAGTTCACAATTGGATCTAGTAATAATATGTTTGGTGATTTATATTTTGAGTTTAAAATAAAATAGATTTAGAATATCATCTACGGATCAGAAGCATTGAGAAACCTTATTTCAGCAACAAACTGAACAAATATGGTTAATGAAAACATCACTGCTCCTGCTTCCAAAATGTTATTATCCCTGGGTCAGGCGTTGATTACAGATGTGCACATTCTCGCATCAAGTTTGTTTTTATTGATCTCAACTTTTGTGTGGATAGTGGTGTTTGCCTTTTTAAGCGTTTATAAATGACACCCCTTGTTTGTAGTGATGCATTTTAGTTCACTTGTTTTTTTTTCTGTATGAAAAGAAAACAAACCAAAGGGAAAAAACAAAAAGTTGCGTATTCAGACCAAAGCAAACTAATTATATCATCCTGTATTCATTGGCATGTGCATCTCATCATGTTGCACAGAAGGCTATAGAGTCAGATGATCTTGAAATGCATAGATAAAACTCAATCATGTGCCCCAGCAAATTGGACTGTTGGTGCCTGCTACTGAAGAAGGGTGTCCTTGTCTCTCAGGGTGATTAGCTTTGTGCTGGGAGTGAAGTCAAGAGCAGTGTCTTACTTGCTGGATTTTCTGAAGCACATAGTGAGCCCATAACATGCAAATGATATGGGTGGACTAAGAAGATTAACTTAACAGGGGTGCATGGGTTGAGTGTGCTGAATATTAATCATTTGTGGTTATGTGTATATGTGACTTGGGTGCCCTGTGCTGAGCTAAAATAACTGCATAAAAGACACATGGAAAATATCGAAAAGGGCAGAGTTCATGTTCAAGATTCAATTCATTTTGTCTTGTTGAACCAAACACAAATTGATCTCCAGAGCTGAAACAGAGTGCACATCAATGTTGAGATAATAATAACTGCAGAAATTTCTTGTATGTCTTACTGATATTAAATTGCACATCTGTTTTATAGATATGAAAAACAAGGCAGAGGAACATTTAATGAACCTCTGCAAAATGTGGACTGTGTTGGTAGTTGGTGTCTGAAAACGGCATTCTTACTTAACTGCAGGATGAAATGAAGTGATAACTGAGATTAAATGCCATATTACCATGAAGTATGAAATTTAATCACTGAATGTGGAGTGATCGAGTCCATTGTCCTCAGTCTGTGCTATTATTTATTTTCAGTTGACAGTAGAGCAGCTGTACTTTCTGCAAAGTGCATACTACGTTTTTGTGTATGCCTGCACAAAATAAATCTTGAATCCTCTTACATGACTTTAAAGCTTATCATAAAAGTAAATTGTATTTTTCTACTCCACGCAATTATTGTGGAGACAACATTACTGGTAAACATGAGAAGTTGTGGGAACCTCATTTGCGAAGGAAGATGATGTGTTAAGACAGCTACATTATGCATTATGTGTTAACAATTAGTCATTCATAGTAGTTCTTGATAATAAGGAACAGCTCTCTAAGGTTGAGATGCTTTCATATTCAGTTCTTAGTTCATATGCAAATGTAAAAAGGATCTGTGCCATATGGTAAGTGCATTTCCCATTGGAGTATAAGTACACAATATAGCTAGTTATTGTCACGGTCCCTCCCTCTGCCTCTGCTCCGCTCCACCTGTCGGCCACTCCCACCTCATCAGCCCTCGTCAGACACCAATGGTCTCTGCTCTGTATTTAAGCCGGCCCCGCACCTCCACTCTTTGCCAGATTGTTCCTCTGCGTTATGCACGACTTTCCAGGGTTTTTCTGCCTGCCTACCTGTCTTCGACCCTGCCTGTCCCCGACCTGTCTGCCTGTCCCCGACCTGCCTGCCTTACCCGATCCCCGGATTACCGACCTGCCTTTCTGACCACGAGTCCAGCCTTGGCGTCATCGTATCCGGACTGCTTCCCCGACATCGACTCTCCCGCCTGTCTCTGGTTCCTCCGCTGCTCGCTCCACGTCAGCACCTTCGCTCCGCCGGACTGCTTCCCCGTCACTGACTCCCCGCCTGTTTCCGGTTTCCCCGCTGCCCGTTCCCCACCGGCGCCTCAGCATCATTGGCCAGTTCCTCCGATTACGGACGCAGTGTCTGGACGGCCGTTCTCACCGTAAGCCCCAGTCCGTTAACTCCGACCGCTACGGTATCGAGCCTTACGGATGTGTGGGCTTACGCCCTGTCCCGGGATTCTGCGGATCGGCTGGGCGCCGAGCTCCGGAGCTCCAGAGACTGTTTAATTACGAGCCTGTGGATTACCCGGAGCTTTGCTCTTCTGTGCCTGCCCGAACTCTGGTCCTGCTCTCTGAAAGTCCATTACAAACTGTACCGGTGTTCCAGCGTTCTGCATTATTTGGGTCCATCTCACCCCCGTTGCAAGTTATAGCTAAATTAAGCAGAATTTTATTGGCAGCAATGCGTTTGACTAGAGGCGCAAATCATGTCTATTTAATGTTCATTTCATCACAGAGCAAACTCCGAGTGATTATCTCAAAAGAGGTTGCAGTATGTATTCATTGCCATTTGTTTGTCTGCAGGATTATGAAAAATCTATCTGGGTGATTTTCATTGAATTTGGAGGTGTACAGTCCCTCCATGCCCATGCATGACGCTAGAACATGTGCAAAAGTACCCTTTAAATGGGCAATTTGTAAATATCTAACCAAGCCAACCTATTTTACAAAGTTTCAAGAGGCGATTTTAGGAGTCTTATCAGCCATACAACTCCAGCTTCCATTGGCTACTCTATGGCCAGGGACCCCTAAGGTCACCAGGCAATATATAAAGAAGCACCCTTCTCCCTCTCTTGCTCTTCTCTTATTCGCTCTAATCAGTTCTCCAGCTCGAGCTCTCAAGCAGCTCTTCAGCTGCTGCTGCTTCAACCCTCCTTGAGGCCTGCACAAGACAGCAGCCTCCACTGGACCAAGCCTTGGTAGCGATGCGAGTTCCTGCTAAAGGACAAGATGAGCACCACTGGCAAGACAGTCTGCCAGTTGAGTTTAACCAGCCGAGGTGGACCAACTCCACCAGGAGTACTGAGAAAAACAGGACTTCCACAGCTTCACTAGGCAAGCACAACCAACTGAACTTTGCAACAATGAACTCTGCAACCAACAGCAGGATCTGCAACCCCTGCACATCAAATGGCATTTTTTTCTTATGTGACCTGGTAATGTACTGTGCCTAGTCAGCTTGCCTCATCTGCATTTGATTAAGCATAGAACTTAGACAATGTACATATTGATCCAATTCGATGTTACTTGAGCTTGTGTTTCAGTCTGTACTCAAGTGACCAAATGACTCTGCATTGAACAGAGGGTCACGCCTCTGTTGCCCTTCCCTTGCATCCCACTGTACAGCCTCAGGCCATCTTATGGTCCCAGACCACGCTTCCCACATGATGCAAAGACACATACTGTACATAGTTTTTTTGTAGCTTGGTAGGATTTGTTTTCACTTTCCTTTTGTTATTCAATAAACTTTAAACTTGTCTGTGATATGTACAAAGTGAATCTCGCCAACCTCTGCAGAACTATAAATCCTTCACCTGTGCTACTCTTAAAGTAATATGATTATAGTTATGTGCTAATGGAATAACTGAGACTGACTTGTAACATTGGTTATCTGGTGCCCTGAGGTAGATTTAATGTAAATGAAATCCTACCATATAACATTCAATTTCTTTATTTTATAGGGACAATGCAGTAAACAGATTAATGAACCTGATGTGCTGCATACAGAGGCATAGCTATAGCTAATTTTCAGCTCCTGTCCCTAGTTGGGCATTTAAACTACAATTAAAATCACAATACTATAAAACTCAATATACAGTGAGTCTGTACAAAAGGAATAAATTTACAAATAAATACAATATACAAATTACATTGTGCAAAACAACCTGCACAAATGCAACTTTTAAAAGAATATTGTAAAGAATTCCAAGAAATTCAAAATCCTCACAAATCTATACAACAGTAATACATAATTTAATCCTTGTGACGGAGGAGAAAAAAAAAAATCCAAATCAATCCAAGGTAACTACATATACAAATATAGACACATAATTGTATTGGTAATTATAAAGGGGGTTGGGGGTGATCCAAATCCAAATCAATCCAAGGTGACTACTACATATACAAATATAGACATAGCATAATTATAATGGTAATAATGAGGGGTGAGTGTTCTCAGAGTTCCCTTGTTCGCAAACATGGAGCTCAAGCTACAACACACAACTGACATCTTTAAAGCATACAAACAAGCATGTCTGTAAATACTGGAGTTGCATACTTTTAAAAATGATTTGGATCCACTAGTTTCCCTTGGGATTTTTTTCTCCGCCAGTGTAATAGCTCAGAGGGATGTGACAATCGTTATTTCACCTTCTGGCTGTCCTGTACAGCTTAGGTGGTTGTTGTTTTTTTTTTTTACAACATTCTGCACATATTGGTCACTACCGCTGCCTAAAATGGGCTCCTGAAGTTGGCAGAAATCCAGAAACCATTGCATGGAGCTGAGCTGATTTCCAGAATTGATTTGATTTTAATCCTCAAGGTTCTGATTCATTTCGATTGCTGATATTATTTAAAATTTAAGTTACAAACCCTATTGCTCAGTATTGCTCACATATGAAAGAAATTCTCACTGAACTAATGCTGTAAATTGTTCAAGGAATCCTCTAAGTGGATGTATTATAAAAATTATTTTTATTTACATTGAGGAAAGATCCCAAAACAGTTACATTGCTGTGGTAAATGCCAGGATGCCAGTCAGAAGCACAGTCTGAAAAAAGTTTGTAACTATAGCCAGTAACCATACATGGAGCCAATATGTGAAACACCCCAAAAACCAGGACTATTCTCAGTCAAAAACACAAAATGTAAAGCAAGCACAAAAACATGACAGCAGGTTCAATTTTCTTCACAGTGTACAAGCAGTGACACTTGCTACAAACAAATGCTACAAACAATGCATAAATGTCATCTGCTTCACTGCCCCCAGAGTCAACTTCTCAGTGTTTCTGCTGGTCCTGCTATTTGAAAGACTTTGCTTGATCATCATGTTCCTCCAACGTTAACAGTCACTGATAAAGCAGTCAAAGTGAGAGCTTTTAATATACAAGCAGCTGCATGTATAGCACAGGAAAATCCTTTGTTACTTTTATATTATGCTGCGGATGAGGCGGCTGGCTCTGAGTTTAGACAACTAGAAAAAATGAGCAATCGTACAATTGCTTTCTGGTGATGTATGGTGAAAGTGAACCTGTAGTTTTCGAACTGCAGAGACTTCTGGCAGGCTAAAAGTCTAACAGTGCATTCGATAATGAAATGCACTTCTTCCTAAGGTGTACCTCCCATGGGTGTGCTCCATTTCCTTTTTTTTTTTAAATTTGCTTTTTAAACTCTAGCCAGGGGAGACTGGTCCTTAAAGATGTGGTTCACGTGAAATCTTGGGACTTGATGAATTGCTTTTGCACTAACAATATTAAAATTAATTTTAGGCATTGGAGGGTGGGGGATAGGGGATCATTTCTCTGTTATCAGACTGGGACTATAATGAACTTTTTCTGACCTGAGTTAACCTTTGAACTTTGTGGAGGAATGGTGAAGGTTCCCTAATCCTTCACTCTATACTCTAAACAGGAAATTCAACAAGGCCCTAATTTGTTATTGCACATGGCTTTAAATATATTCTCTCATATCTTCTCTCTAGTGTACAAACAACTTCTGTGATTTTACAATCCTGAAATAACCAATCATGTCTTGGGCTTGATATATCATTCCTCAAATCACTTCACACGATTCTTGTAGTTGTAGTTTTGAGAGCAGACATTTTGATTGGAGAGTGCTCCTGGTCGATGATCATGTGTGTGAGGAGTGAGTGTAAGATGAGAAAAATTTGATGTAATTTTGTTAAAATTTCACTGTAAAAGGAAGAGAACTTTGGCCTTTTATTTATACAGTGTCAAATCACAACAAAAGTTATTGCATGAGAATTTCCAAGTAGAGCAGGTTGAAATTGTACTCTTTAATTTACAGAGACCCAACAATTCCCCCCATGAGTAAGCACTTGGCGATGGTGGCAAGGAACAACTCCCCTTTAGTGGGCAGAAACCTTGAACAGAGCCTGGCTCAAACTGGGCAGTCATCTGCCCGTTGGGTTGATAGTGAGAGGGAAAGAAAGAGAGAGGGATGCATCTTAGAGAAATTATAAAGTTTTAAGAAAATATGGGATCAGCCATATCACAAGGGACAACCTGGTCTTCTGTGGGATTTGTGAGAAGGTGGAAGAAGATCCTCGAAACTGTCAAGAGGTTTCTCCAAAAACACCTAAAATTCCCACCAGAGGCCATTCAAAATATCACATTTCCACCAGGTGTACTGCCTTGGATGTAAGAGACTGAACACCTGGTGCCAAAGACCCCATCGTGAGCTGGTGAAGAGCTGAGGTAGGGAGCTGAGACATACAGACATCAGCGAAGAGTCGCCCAAAGAGTTCCCCCCTGAGGAAGAAGTTACAGTGGATCCAGGGCTGTCATTGCAGTGGACAAGCTATCGACACCACCTTTAATACGCATGTCTCTTCTCCCACTAGGGCCATATCCTCTGGATGACGGAGCAGTCTGGAAGAGGGGGCGAAATGTTGAAAATCTAATGAAAAAGATGCAAGCCCTTAATAACGTGCAGGGATGGGCTGATAAATGAGGGTTCAAGTTGTTGCCAAGTCTAATTATGTGTGACAGGAAAGGGTTGGACCCAAATGCAGAACACCGACAATCTGAGAGAGTTAATAAGAAGCTTTAATGAGAAGACTGCAGTAGCGATGTCCGGGCAGTAGAGGGAGCTCGGGGCTCGCGGTAGTCAGTGGACGCGAAAACTCTATGCAGTGTCTGGGGCTCCAGAGCTCGGCGCCAGAACGGGCCGTCAAGCAAGCGGACGGGGCGGAAGCTTGTCCACACGAAACGTTCGGTAAAAACAAGCTGACAGAAGGCAGAGTCCGTCTTATGGTCAGAGCGGTGGTCCGGGAGCGGTAACCGCAACCGGTGGGTGGAGCCGAGGATGCTGAGGCGCCAACGGGGAACAGGCAGTGGAGGAACCGGGGGCAGGCAGAGGGGTCCAAGCCGGGGAAGTAGTCTGTGGAGGCAGAGGCACCGTCGGGGAACAGGCAGCGGAGAATCCGGGAACAGGCGAGGAGGTCGGCAGCGAGGAGGCAGTCCACAGGCACGCGGGCAAAACCCGAGGTCGAGGGCGAAGAGTCAGAACCGGGCAGGCAGGCAGGAAATCGCTGGAAAGACTAGCATAGTGCTGAGAACAATCTGGCACTCAGCTCCAGCGTGGGGCCAGCTTAAATAGGAAGTGGAGCAATTAGTGGCGACAGTTGCAGCGAATACAGGGGGATGAGGTGGGAGTGGCAGAGCATATCAAAATACAGGTGTTGGTTTCCCTGCTGGGCATTGCTGCCTGACACACCTCCTCCAGTGCCTGTGAACAGGTGTGCTGTGATACCTCACTGAACACCTCTGTGGGCCTTAACGGGTCATTAGCTGGAGACCACCACTCATCAACGTTTCGCTCCTTTAACCCCAGTACGTCTCATGGTGGTGGAGCGATGGCAGGGATCTCTCCCTGCCACCCCCTGCTGATGCCCTAGGTGTTTGCACCCCAACTCTTGTGCTTCCGCCGTAGCCACAGCCAGAAGCTGCCTTTCTCTGCCCCCTCATCCAGCTCTTTAATGGCTTTCTGATGTCCCGCTCCTGTGCATTCCATGTCGCGGAGGAGGCGAGCAGTTGAGGAACCAATGAAGCCCCTACACCCCACTTCCGCAGGGCAGATAACTGCTTTCCAGCCAGCCTCCCTGCACTCTGCCGCCAGCTCGGAATACTTGGCTCGCTTCTGCTCATATGCGGCGCAAAATGAAAAGTTGGTAACCCTTTAGTTTGTCGGTCAATTGTGTTCTTGGTTAGCATGCTTTAAATGGTTTTCTTCATTTTATACATTCCATAAAAGACACTGCTTTTGTTTCACATATTACATTTATATTTTATGTTGCAAGTTAACGGTTCATTAGTTCTATTTGGGTAC
>CAAKHG010050348.1:15561-32829 GCA_901007715.1 Dactylopterus volitans
TTTTTTTTTTGTTTTTTTTTTTTTTTTTTTTTTTTTTTTTTTTGTCTTCCGCCAAAACATCCGATCTGATATCCCAGCTTCTGGTTTAATTTTAATCAGATGATCTGTCCTGTCACCTGCCTTCCAGTCGGTGAGTCATCGTCCAGTCGTGTGGTTCACCTGTCCACGCGCTGTCACCGTGTCATTATTGCAGTGTGAGGGGAAACGGCTCCGAGCGGCAACACGGGAGAATAATCACACGTGAGATGTGACCGGACGTGCCCGCGCAGCCGGGTGCTGCCTCATGGTTTTCCGAAAGGTGGAAGGACTTTGCTGTGCCCGACCAGAAAGTTTGAAGCTTCCTGTGACACACCAGTGTGTTGGTGGTGGCCGACATCGGCTTCACCTGGAGGAACGTGCGTTTATTTGCGCGTGTTTGTCATGGTTGCTCGTCAGCCGGGTTTACGTGGACAACCATTTTGCACTCTGATTACGGATGAAGGTGCTGCAGCAAAGGCTGCTGGGAAAGAGTCGTGCTTGCAGAATTTTTCGGACCTAGAACGGAGGCAAAGCTTCCCAAGGTTGTGCCGGCTGGCGGGGGGGGGATCGATGCCTCCGGATGACATCGCCGTCAGAGCAGCCATTTCCCACGTTACGCCTGTTGAGAACTATTTTACGCAGACTGTGAAGCTGCTCAGAAAGAGAGCAGGCAGAAAGCATTCTGATTGGTTGTTTACGCTGCAGACTTACTCTGCCTCCCGCTGTGTACCCTTTCCTCCTCCTTCCGAGTGAAATTCCATTCAGTTCGGGCCTGTTCATTCGGGAAGAGGTGCTTACATGGAAAATTTTTCATGCAGTTTGGGCATTTGAGTTTTTGGCTCCATGTAGACGCGGATACTGGTTTTACACTGGAATGATTACCTTTGTTATGTAATTCAACGAGTGCAGCAGTAAAAATCATCTTTTTTTCCCCTTTTTTTTAAAACTGGAAATTGAAACAAATCCACTGAAGTGAAAAATGTCACGTCCAGCTCTATGTTGAGGCTACAATTATTGGTATTATTGGGATTCTTTTTATTCAGTCACAGTCCAAATGATTTATAAAAACTTTTTTTTTTTTTTTTTTGCTAATGATGCAATGTAATGACTGAAAAGGTTTAGGCTGAAGCATAATGCTTATATTTGCCTTTCCTATATAAATTCCTAAATTAAGCAAAAAAATCTATTCCAATTTATAACTCGAAAAAAAAAAAGCCTTCACAACCCTTCGTTTGAAAATCAACAGTGAATTACACATTCGTACATTTGCGTCAGCATCATTCCAAAATCGAACCCCGACGACAGAAATGCGTCTCCCTTTAGTCCCTTTTTTTTGCTTTTGGGACAGTAAACTTAGAAACGTCTCTTAAAACACATTTTCCCTCCCGCACGGAAAAGAATCCTCTAGTACTGCGTCTGGCAGTGACTCTGTTTCTGCTCCGTGCATTATTTTTACATTTTTAAAATAAACCAAATCAGCTTTTTTTTGTTTAATGTGTGTTGCGTAAGAGGAACCCTCTGAGGTCAACATGCTTCAGAGGAGACTTCACCCAGCAAGGCCGCTGCCCTTGGCTCACACCTCCATCCATTATTTATTGGCTCTAAACTTTTTTTTCTTTTTTTCTTTTTTTTTCTGGAGGGAAACCACGCCAACCGACTGTTTTTTTTTTTTTTTAAATTTTGTCCTGCATGAGAAGCGCGTCAGCGGGTGGCCGGCGGTTAATTTCACCGAGATGGGGTGATTTTCAGACGAGACAAATTTTGCGGTTAAGCGGGGGTGAAGGTCTGGAGGACGGTGATGACGCATCAGAAAAATGGTCTTACAGGAGGTCGACTCCATGTCAGCTTCCAAAACTTCTTCTTTTTTTTTTTTTTGTTTATCCCTCAGCATGTTCAGCGGAGTCAAACAGAATGATGCAGCAGTTTAAGTAGCCAGCAACAGAGAAGAATAAGATCCCCTCTTTCAAAGACACGAGAAAAAAAAGGGTGTATTGAGAGTATCTCCACAGTGGATCATTTGTGTTTTTTGTTTTTTTTTTGAGAGGAGTACGGCTCCCCTGTCTGCCTTGTCACCAAAATAGGGCATCATCAGCCTGAGTTGCTTTGAACACTCTGACGTGATTTCAGAAGACATCTTAAGGGAGCAGAGACATAAGAAAGGATCTCTCAAAGGTGTCGGAACAAAGCCAAAAAAAAAAAAAAAAAAAAAAGTTGAGGACTGCTGAAAGTTTATCGCTCGGGAGCCGCGAAGCCGCTTTCAGCCGGAGAGCAGTTGACTGCTGTCAATAGTTAATTGAGATATGCAGAGGTGCCCGCGAAACAAACACACACACACACCGCGGCCTCCATGTTGTTTTCCATTCTGTCCTTTTCTATCAGCCAATCCATCGATCCGCTTATTCCTGCTCATCCTGAGGTTGCGTCTGAAAAGTTTTTTTTTTTTTCAAAAATGAAATGAATTCATCGTCCAATGTAAACCATAAAAAAAAAAAAAAAGGTCTTGAACCAAACTGGTGCGTCGGTGTTTCATGCGCAGAGTTTTCACTGTTACCTTAGTGAATTCTCACGGTGACTTTGGCGGGTCGCCGGCACTCACGCGACCTCAGCAGCACTGCACCAACGATCCCAAGATATTAAAAACATGGCACTCCACTCCCGCCATTTAGACCCGAAGAAGCCTTTGGGAGGGGAGGTGAACAACAACCGGCCTTCCACTTAAGTTCGGAGGACGTTTGAAAAATATGCGCACACTTTTTTACGTCACTGCGATATTATATAATAATGATACCACTGTTATGTCGACCACAGCTCCTACTACCACTACTTCTAGGAATAGTGATAAAGATAATGATAAATTAGAGTTTTATAATGCTTTGCTAGACACTCAAAGACGGTCAGAAGGTGGAGCAAAGCAAAAGCTGAAGTTCCCTTTGGGTTCATCTCCTCTTGGTGTGCGACACGCTCTCGCTAAACGAAAGTTGTGAGATTGGAGTTGTAACTCTGAGGTGAACGTGTGAACGTGTGTCTTAATGTGGCCGGTAGCACATTTGCGCGGCCATTTTTGTTTTTGTGTCGTGGTCCGCAAAACAACGCCGCGCGAACAGCAGTGAGGCGGCAGACATAAACACCGGAAGCACAGATGTGCATCGATGGCTACAGTCCCGCTCTCGGCATCTTATGGAATTCCCTGCAGCTTTCAGGAAATGGTGGATAGTGAATGTTGATCATCTCATGATGCGTCTCCTGAGAGAACACATGCCATGAAGCATGATGAGGACTTTCAAACTGCGCACACAACTTGCCTTTTTTTAATATTTAAATAACACAGCCTATAATTTGGTTTTCCAAAGGAAAAAAAAAATGCATCAGTTATTTGATCCTGGCGTATGACTGGCCATACTAAATCCAGTGACTAAAGGAGTGGACTTTTGTCTACTTGTGATTTTGTAAGACATTTATGACTCACAAAATTTAACCTATGCCGGCCCTTGGTAAAAGTTACAATCACGAGCAAAAGGGTTTTGAAAATCTGTACTGAAGTACTAAATAACTGAACTATAACTCAGATATAAGTTTAACTGCTTGTGTTAAAGTTATAGTGAATACAAAGTGTGCTTTTTAGACATTCATTTCAGTAGCAGGTGCTCAGCTAAAAGTTTTTGTTCTTCACAATCTTCAGTCTGAATTACTACTCAGTCGTCATGGTCACCTCACAATTTGTTTTTTCGTCCACATTGCCGGGTCTTCACCGTCCTCTTTGTGATTGGATTGCTTATTGGCAACCAAAATGTGTCTGAAAGGTTGGCACATTAGCTCGGATTGTACTCTGTGCTCCATTACGATTCCAAAAGTACGAGTAAAATAACAGACTTGGAGAAAAATACTCATTAAAGTAACAGTACCCCCAGAACAGTAATTTGAGTAGATGTAATTGTTAGTTACTTCCATCCCTGGCAGTCAAAATTAGATTTCTACAAAGATTATGATCCTGAATGAGTCTCCCCCCTCATATCGCAAATAACCATCTGTGTATGAATAAAATTCCTCTCAGCATTGGCGGAGATAAAATTCCAAATGTGTCGGCAGCTTTGCGGCGATGCTCCCCATCTCGAGTCCTGCACATATGTCAGAATAGCAAAGGTGGGACATGTGAAGTTAAGCCGGCAGTCATGGATGACCACGCTGATCTTCATATCTTCCAAACACAGCCTTGTTCTCTGGAGGTCACCTTGTCTGGCTGCTTTGCTGCAAAGGGCTCCATGAATAATCTGCCATGTCGTCCCATTCTCTAAAAACACGAGCTCACGGACAGAGGAAAAAGAAAGGGGGAAAAAAAAGGGCTGAAGTTATGCCAGCAGGCTCTTGCTCCTGAGCCGCTCCACACCTAGAAGAACCCGGGGGAAGCCGAACGCATGGCCGGAGCAAGCCGGAGTGGCCCGTTTCACAATTGCACGCAGCCTCGGAGAAGGGAGAACAACCCAACACAACGGCTGCTAGTTAAGCGCGATTGTTATTCATTGGTTCACAAAGAGCTTTAACATAAACGCGTATATGTAACTCCTGCTGGAGCGAGTTCGGCTGCTGTGAGGTTGTGGTGGTGTTGTTTTGGGTTTTTTTCATCCACGTCCGGGGCTGAATTCCTCCAGAATTCGGCGGCTGGGCGCAAAGCGAGCCAAGAAAAACCCATTACATGTCGGGGCAGATCTGTGTAACAGAGTCAAAGAGGAGCCAGCCTTTGAATCGGCCCGGTTGCTCCCGCGCACAAAAGCCTTCTGGTTTTACGAGCAAACGCGCTGCGGACGCCCGAAACACCGGTTTGCATGCTTGAGCATTGTTGCCGACATCCGAGTAGGATGAGATTAGCTATTAATAGTTATAGAAAAAAAAAAAAAAACCCTTGTTGCAGAAATGTTTGTGTTGAACCAGCACCAAAATCTTTATATTCAAAGTCGACGGCTCACACCAGATGGCATTTGCATTGTCTAGGGATGATCCAGCGATTAGTGGATGATTAGTAATTATTCTCACAGGGCCCCTTGGAAACGCGTTCCTCTTAGGAACAAACACAGATGAATTTCTTTTGAATAGCCTGATACAAATTAATTATACTGTATTTTGAGTCGTCTCTGATGTCTTTGAGCTTTGATGTCCTTAAATATCTCTGCTCTCGTTGTCATCTGCCACATTTACTGACTTGTGCCCACTTTTTAGGAAAAAAAAAAAAAGTTTCTTCTTTGCCTTCTTCTGGGATGGCAACATGATCTAATGCGGATGTTTTTGGTCTTTTGAGAAGGAAGCGTGACGACTTTGGGGATCCGAGAATATTTTTTTTTTCCCTCTCGTGCCGCCATCACATTTCTAATTATCTGTATAGAAAATTTCACAATTTTCCACATGGATCGGCACACAAATTAGTAAGAGACATTAATGCCTCCCACAAGACGGGCCGCAATGACCTTTCTTCATCGACTGACTCGCTCTGGAGCACCATTATCGGCCCAGTTTGGCCAGTACTTTTTGGTTTATGACCAGGCTTTAGCGAGATGAATGTGATGTCCATCAGCCTGTGCTGTCGTCTGCGGATGCCATTTAAACCGGCTCATCCAATGGGAGCTTGATGAATTAAGGTTGGAAGTCAACCGATGACAGACTTTCTGAGTCAAGGTCCAGACCTGCAAGTCGGCAGTGTTATCGCTTGGCGACTTTGTGTTTCCTCCTCTGTAATTTTCCCATCAGATGTGCTCCAGGGCGAAAAATAATAATGGTAATCATAGTGCTGCTTTTTAAAGTTAATTTGAGCCAGAGTTGCTCCAGACAGCAGCCAGGGCTCGAAATTGCGACCATTTTGGTTGCGTTTGCGACCAAAACTTTAGCCTGCGCGCCGAAAATAGTCCGGGCGCGGCTTCCTCCCAGCTGTAACGTTGAATTCATCTTGGGATATAAAAAATAAACACAACGCTCCTTTTTCTTTTTCAATTACATATATGGTTGCTAGGACAGAGCTACACTTGTAGGTTAGCCTGAGTCATCACTAACCTAACAAATGTAAGCTTGACCTTACGTCTGCTTGGATTGGTTAATATTCACCCTCCCACTTCCTGTGCGATTACGACAGTGGCAAACAGTAGGAGACGAGCTGCCTGCGGGTAACGTCACGATGAAGCGAACGCTGAAAGATTATTTTGCAAAGCCCACCACGTCCCCAGATGATAGAAATGCTACAGGAACAATCGTTTTAGATGATAATGAAGGTAACAGCATGTGCGAAACCACAGTTAACGTTAATGCTGAAGAACAGAGTGTCGCTTCTGAAACGTGAGGATGAGGAGGATGGCGGCGGTGACGTTAACGCTAATGAGAGTGAAGCAAGCTCTGCAAAAAACAGACAAATCCACGACTTGACTTTCCGAAAAGAACGGCTAAAGGAATTTGACTGGCTAAGGTACGACAGGTACGAAATAGATGAAAAATATCGTTTAATGTTAAATTATTATTATGTTAATGTTTCCTGCTGTAACCGCAAACCAAAATGAATATGGCTTGAGCAGAGAATGTTCAGGATGGAATGAATTCTTCTCTTTTGGAATAAAGATGACACTTTTGAAACAGTAGCTGCTTCTTCTATTAATATAGTGGTTGTTGAACTATATGCTATACAAGCATGGGTGAAATTAGTTGTGGATATGACCATGAGAAATATAAAAAAACAGTTTTGCGATCATTATGAGTTTTGTTTTGCTATCATTTTGAAGTATGATGTGTTGCATTTATTATTCAAGTGTGCAGCATGGCTTGTTAGCTAGTGTCGTGAGATGTTGACCTGCCTTGCTTACCTGTAGGTAGCTCATGTACTGGTATCTCCCCCTAGATGGGAAAAGTGGTAGCTCAGCATTTAAATAAGGTAACATACGTGTACACCACCAAATCTTTATAGTGGAATGTGAGGAGCCGGTGGCGGAGCAGTGTAGTGTTTTATATATATATATATATATATTATATATATATAGTTGTGCTCCTAAATTTTTGGCAGCCCAATGAACTCATCTCCACGATGTGAGCCAGAAGTGGACAAAACATCCTTTTGAGGCAATAGAATTTCTTTCAGACGCATTGGTGGCGCGAGGATCATGTATCCGCCTGCCTTCTGCCTGCGTTCCCCCAAGGACGGTCCACACAATATTTGTATTGTGCGTTTCATACACGGCGTCTCACATATAAATGTCAGAATGCCGAGCAGAACAATGAGAGGGAAAGAAACATGCGGCAAAGTGTAAATAATTCATGGTTAAAGTGTGGAAATAAAGCTAAGAGAAAGAAAATAATAGGACGGTGCAGAAGGGTTAAAAGGGTTAGAATACGCTACAGTTAAATGAAGATATCGGCACAGTAAAAGGGGAAAAAAAAGAAAAAAAAAGTGTTGCCCAGGATTTCATGAAAGGCCCCATCATACAGCGAAGTTTTATGACCGGATATAAAAGACTGTAAAGATTCAGGAGGCACACTACTGATCATCCGGAAGCTGCCTCACCACTTTGCTCTGACCCTGGGAGCAGCAGCAGTCCAGCGCCGGAATGCCCCAGGGGGTCTGGCGGGTCCATAACACTTTAGGAGATCATAAATCTATTTTAGTCCGAGCTAATTAAGATACAAGGCACAGGACTGCGGTGCGTTGCTTTTCACAGCTCGAGCGATATGGTTAGGGCGCTGGCGGCGGCGTTCGGAGTTAATTGCGGTTGTCTTCTACGGCGCCAAAAACGATACATAGTTGGACCATGGTTGCCTAAACAGGAAATGATCAGCTTTATTGATTTAACCTCCGCGCGCTAATGATATTTGACGCAGGTGACTGATTCAAGTGTTGCAAGAGGAAAACCCGCTGATTTCCAGCTCGAACTGAGTGCCTTTGCCGGCCTGAAGATGAGATTGTTTTTGGAACATTAATCTGGGTTATTCTGAAATATGGATACTTTTTACTTTTTTAGATATGAGGTCTTTAAAAAAAAAGAAAACAACAACAAACAAACAGATACTCAGCTGTATGTGCCTACAGCCTGATGATCATACCCAAATTAGTAAATTAGATCTGCCTGGCTGCTGTAAAAAATTGGATATAATTGGATGATTTGCTGCTTCTAAACTGAGTCGGAACGCGGTCTTCTGTTGTCTGATTTTCCATTGTTCTTCCACGGTGGAAAATATTTGCTCCCTCACTCTGATACCCAAACTCGGCTAGTTTGTTGAGGACAGGCGGCTTGCTGGGTTTTGGTTGCGCGTCAAGAATTAGTTTCATCCTTTTCCCGGAGCCATAATGAGGGATTCGTGACTCGGAGCAGAATTTAGGCTGGGAACGCCGGCGCTCGCACCTGAGTGGAGTGGCCACACTTCATCCCACATCCTTTCTTCCATTCCTTTTTTTTTTTTTTTCCTCTTTCTCCCCCTCCTCCCCGCCCCTGGCAGTTGTTGAGTTAGAGAAGTGTGCTTCTCATCAGTGAACAAAACTGACATGGGTAATGAGTTTCCTCATTTTCTCTTGGCGAGTTTCTATTTCAGCAGCGCCGGTGCTGCTGGCAAAGTCGTTAGGGTTGAACTGGTGCCACCGCGTGCTGGAATTGTCTGCACCGGTTTTCGCGAAAGTCTCCAAGCAATTCAGTGGGATTATAATTTTCCATCACCCTAAATTTAAAGCAAACACTCATCCTAATGCTTGTGACTGATAGACACTAAGTGCTGCCCCCCGCACACCCCCCCCACCTCCATTCCCTTCACCTATCTATTAGAGCTGCAAATATCAACACGCGTCTGCTGCACCTTTCAGTTTGAAGCACTTTAGGCCCTAATTAGCCCCAAAAGCAAGCAGAAATTGGAAAAAACATAAAGATGCTAATTATACGAGAGCATGTCGAGCTGTAAAGACGCGTTCTCTCTTGGCAAAGGTGTGCGACGTGACTCCTTATTAAAGGGGTGTCAGCGGGGATTTCCAACTGTTCGGATTTTACAGATATCGCGGGTGCGCTCACGCCCAGACGCCTGCGTTCGTGGCGGCAAGCGTCGGAACTGGGATTCAAATTGGCCGACAGATGAGAAAACTTTGGGGCGACACGACTCCGGCGTCGAATCGCGACAGCGGCACGGAGCAGCGAATATATGCGGCCGCCTCTTTGGTGCAAAGGATTAAGAGAGCTGCGCGCTCCAACCAGCTGGCACGGAGCAGCCGTTTTTTTTTTAAAGCTCGAAACTCGACGGCATCCATCTTTGACTGTGAAGGTCAGACAGACGAGCAGATCAAAAAGTGCGGCGCTCCCACTTCTCGGGGAGCTCGCTTCCCCGGAGGAGCGGCCCGATCTGAATCTCAATAAATGTTTCCTTTTTTGCATCTATGCGCCGGAGATATCCGCGTGTCTTGAGAGCGCGGCGTCGCTCTTTTCAAAAGATGTTACAGGGCTTAAGGTGATAAAATCTTGATTTGCGCGATTATGCCATGAGGATGCTGAAATCTGGCAGAAATACACGCCGAGAAATCTGACTTCTCCCACATAAAACAAACGTGGCGGCAATTATTAACCATCAAGGTATAATTCATATTTTCATCATTCAGGTTTGTTTCCCCTTCAATATCGTCAATACAGTTTATGTATACATATTTTCAAAATAAAGATAAAAATAAAGTTTTTTTGTTTTTTTTTTAAATTTGGGAACAGTTGCAATCTATTCATTATGGAACCCGATTGAATGGTGAAGACATAATTACTGTTATCAGGCTGCCTGAGCAACATGGACATCACATGTCACTTCTCGGCTGACAAGTAAAGCAGCCAGCGCATGAAAGAGAACCTGTCATGTCTTTGTAAGCAGACTGAAAAGCCCCCATTTGCATCACAATGCGGCGCATTGAACTGGCATCGCTTGGTCTTTTTTAATTAAACTTTACTTTTGATGCATAACAATTGTTAAAATATGGAATTATGTAATCCGAACGAAGCACGCCAAATAGCTGATATTCGTGGGGCTCAGATGCAAGCGGAGCTGCTGCTGCTGCGTTGAATCACGGCCAGAAACCCCTGGATATGTCCCGATTATCCCGGAGAGTGGCAAAACTTCCGCCGAGGCAGCGCCGTTGCCCCTCATATCGCGACCCCGCTGTTGGTGGACGCCGAGCAGCGTTCCACGCAAACGGAGCGGCCTCTATCCCCGTTAGACACACCCAACTGAATTCTCTACCACACGTTTAGCCGCATCACGGAGCGGTGGCCAGTGCCGGCGCGTTTGGGGAAGCGGACTCACCCCGACAGACGCCAGCAGGCTCGACGAACTGACGAGGAAGGCTGGCGAGGTTGGCGGGGGAAGGGGGGGCGGAGCTTGACGCTTTTGACAGCCGTGTCGGACGCAGGAAGTCATTCCTGACTGTGGCCATCGAACTTTACAGCTGCTCCCTCGCCGTGCCGGACGCTCCGATCCAACAGACTGGACTTATCTTAACACACATCATGCATACACTTTGTTTTCTGTATCTGACTATTTTTTTTATTATTTTTACCACCTCTCTCACTTATCTTTATCCTTATACCCTTGCATGGAATGTCGGTACCAAAAGTGATTTCCCCCGGGGCATCGGCAAAGTATTCTGATTCTAATTCTATAAGAATCCCTTGAAGGAAAAATCTTTTATTTATATATGAGCCAATCCAGTTTCTTTCCCAAAACTTGTATCAGTTGTTCCTCTGGCCAATCCCCACCCATTTAAAAACCATCTAAATATATCCATAACTAACACACACACACAAAGAATTGCTTCAGAGAGTGACAGAGTGAAAACTACACACGTCATACGCTTCCTGCGCTACTGCATATGGGTCATCTACTACCGCATACTTATCCTCCGCTACTGCATGCATGTCCCTTGCTACTGCATACGAGTCCCCTACCACTGTATATGTGTCATCTACTAAAGCATACATATCATCAACTACTGCATGCAGGTCCTGTACTACTGCATCGAGAAATGAAATAACAGGGTCCCATGAAATGATTTTTTTTTTTTTGTTGGCACAAAAGGTTTGAAATAAAGAATAAAACACTGATGAAATTGTAATGAATGAAGCATGATTGCTTGACAGGACGAGGTGTTAAAGATCTCTTAATATCTTTAACAGCTATATATACAAACTATAACCATGTTTTAATGGTTTTAAGTTCCTCGCCAGGAGTGGAATTTAAACGTCTTTATGTTTTTAGCTTGTGTTTACTTTAACTACACAATAATGGATGGGACTTGTGTTTCAATCATGTACTTGACCCCATTTACCCAATTTAGAGGAGGTGTCCGCTCTCTCTGAAAGCTTTCTAGTGTTAATCAGTAATCTGTTCAGTTTCACAGATCTGTGGTCCGATCTTTTCGCGGAAGCAGGGTCTTCCGCACCGAATCCTTTACTGTATCAGCAGTGCATAGAGAAAAGCTTTGGGCAGGGATGCTCTGCTAAATTCGATGCTATTGAACCCCTCACTCTCTGCACACTCTGATCCAAATTGGGTGCCACGGTAACAAGGTAGAATCACACATAAACCCTGACGGATAATAAGGCAAACTGGCGTTCGCGGCTCACGCTTGGCTTTGGTTTATTTATTTTATTCCCCCCCCAACCCCCAAACATGAGTGCATCCTGTCAGAATATCAGCCTCCTTACGGCCAGGCAGTCTTACATCCCGAGTTTGTTTGCTGGAGTTTGTGCAGGTGATTCACACTGCAGCTGGAAGAGACCCGAGAACTGCATTTTAAATTATATTTAGAGCCGAATGGAACCGACCGCTCCAAAAAAAAAGAAAAAAAAAAGTTGCATTAATCCGCGGCAAGAATGCTCACTGTAGACATCCTGAGCTTTATCAAGGAGTTAAATGGTATCAGAGTCAGACACATGAACTGCCTGCCTCTCTAAATAGGTTCCATTTCATAAATTTGTCGGAGCAGAATCCTTGACCAACATTCCCATCGCGTGGTTCTACTTGAGCAATAGTTGGGCTTAGTAAACAGCATGCACATTTCTGTTCCCGCCAGGCAGCTCAACCTATTTTATATTGGATTTGAAAAATAGCACACGCGGTCCCTTGGGACAGGTACCGCGCAGGAAAGGCTCGGCGTCTGTCGGCGCATGCGAAGCAGCTGATTGGAGGATTTCAGTCCATTCATTTCCCCACATGCTAAGTCTTAACGGCTCACTCGACGTACATAGCGGCCTCATTTCATTCATGGCTTCACATATGATGCGCTGACAAAGAGGATGGCGCCGGCTAAAGGTGTGCCGTTGAAAAAAAAAAAAAACAACCCAAAAAATCAATAAGGTATGAAAATATTCCATGATTGAGCTTCAGATCCTGTTGATTTGTAATTCCAGGCTTATTTTCATTCAGTAGATCGTAAACTATACTGTGCTCATAAACCACGTAGTATTTCCCATCCACCTTTTTTTTTTTTTTTCTTTTTTTTTTTTTAGCAGCAGCGCAGGAGCCTCAGCTCGGGATCGGAAGAAAGAAGTTGACGTTAATGTTCCTTTTTTATTCATCACTTCAATGGTTGGATATGTAATGTTTCACTTTGAGTTTATGATTTTCAGAACCGCCGAGAAGATGCAGGGGGAAAAAAAAAGTGAGTGAGGAATCTAATAGGGTGCAATACTGAGTCATTCTGGCATTTAGTGAATTTAATGCATCTGTTTCAGCTTTTGACATTTATCGCTTGGAGCAAATATATCCGGGACCTTTTATGCTGAGCTCCACATTTCAAATATATTTCTGGCTAAGTTGCCGCTTAAATGAAAAACATGACTGAACCTAACTTTTTAGAGTATGTATTAAAAGTATAATTTTTGCACAGAGGATGTGAATGAAGCATTTGTTGAACTACATCCAGCCGAGGTGGTTATGTCGTCTAAGACTACAATAAAAAAATGAGCTCGGTGCAGGGCCAGGACGGGATTTCATGAGGAGCCCAATGGGGTTGCAGTGGTACGCAGAAGTCGCAGTTCAGTACAACAAAGGAATAAGGAACAAGATGTCCCAAAGACTTAATTTGTCCCCCTTTTCATTCTTGTGGGACAGTTGTGCAAGTTAGTTTGTTCTACCCAGTGTCAAGTAGTCCCGCCTGAGATGGTTGGTGCAGTCTGCAGCAGGGGAAGGAAAGGGGCGGAAAGTTTTTCGGTAAAATTCCGGAAACTTTCCATGGGAAGTTAAGCTGGGGAATTTTGGAAACATTCCAAATTGGAAACTATAGCTATATATTGTATATAATAAGCAAGCCTCTGAAATGGTTAGTGAAATGAAAAATAGCTTACATTTAGCACCTAACTTACCAGCTAGCTAGCTACTGTATGAATAGATTTTTATTTAATTTTTGCAAGTTAAACAGTGATACCATTATAGATCAAATATATTTACCCCATAATATTATAAAAAAAAACATACTTGACTTTATATAATATGCAGGCTCAACTGCGTGGCCTCAACAGTCTTGTGCTTTGGGCTCAAAAGTGTGGCCTCCAGGGTTTAAGCAGTCATCTGTGCATGATGGAGGCGTGCACAGTGCACGCAGGGGGCGTGGCCTCAATAGCCCTGCAGTAAGCAGTGCTGTGTGCATGTGACTGAGGAGTCTACTTGCATTACATCTGGTTGTTTTAGCCAAGATTGTGCTACAATATATTTTCCCCAACGATATTTAAGTTCCCCGTTGTGGGCCAACCTTCAATTTTGTAAATTTCTGTTTTATTCACATAAATTCCCATTAATTCCCATGGAAAGTTTCCAACTTTGAAAATTCCCGGAATTCTGCAGGGCATTAAACGGCATACAGTGAACGCAACATATTCTCACACTCATAGCTAAAGTGCAGTAGGTCACAAACGCGCCGGAAAAGCATCTCTCATCTTATAAAAGTAAAAAGATAAATAGATTGATGAAAAATAAAAGTTGCACAGTCGTACGAGTTCAGTTGTTATGAGTCCTGTTCTACCACATAAAGGTCCTCTAATGCTGCACATGTGAGTCCTCTAGTACTGCATGTGAGTCCTCTAATACTGCATGTGAGTCCTCTAGTACTTCATGAGTCCTCCACTACTGCATCTTTGTCATCTACTGTGGCATGCGGGTTGTCTACTACTGCATACAGCCCCTCAGTGATGACATTTTTTTCTACTGTAGGTTTTATTCACTCAGCCTTCACTTCGTATGTTATGGGCGAGCGTAGATGTTAACTGATGATACTTGATTTGTGGGGCTGTAACTCCAGTTTTGTCTCTTCATGTGTTTGAAAAAGAATTTTGATAAATGGTTGGTCAAGTGGTTTTTACAAGGTGCTGCGCGTTTTTCTTACAGGCAGAAAAGCAGACGCAGGCGAGCTATCGGATCTTGTGACGTTTCAGAGTCAAACCCTCCATATTCATGCCGGCGCCGGCGCGTCAGCCAGCGGTGCCGCGGCGCCCGCTGAGAGGACAAACATGGCTGCAACGCGGGGAAATGTGCAGCGCTTGTACTTGTTAGGGAACATTGCACCACTGGGGGCGAGGACAAGTTGGAAAAAGGGAAACTCTGGAGAGAGGGAATATTTCAAACATCAACACGCGTTTCTTTCTGCAACGAAGTTAAAAAGTTACACTGCTGCTTTTTTTTTGTCTTCTTTCATACCCTCATATGCAAATAACAATGCATTTAAGTCACCAGCTGACTTGTTACCGCCGGCAGCGGTGTCATACCAGAGACGGAAACTGCCTCGAGTACCTGAGGCTTCTTTTTTTTTTAATCATTTTATGCTAAATTTCAATAAACCAGCTGTACCTTGAATATTTGTTTTGGTGCAAAGTTGTTATGAGTCATGATAATTTAAAGGGCATCGTTTTAATCCCCTGGCCCCTCGTTTGAATCCCGCGGAACACAATTAGATGCCAGCTGTCAGATTAGCCCTCAGATTAACCCCGTCAATCATGGCTTCGCTGACAGTGAAGTCATCAAGCGTCATATTCGGTGAATGTAATCGCTTGCAGTACATGCACATTTCCTCGGTGCCAAACAGCAAAACAATTGATTTCCCCCCCCCCCTCTATCAATTAACACTGTAAATAGCAGATGAAGATACGTTCTGATGATGCCTGAGGAAACCAGCCAAAGGACTAAAATGCTTGGCCCTTGCTGACTCCCCGGACATCAGGGCCAGGGGGGGTCGCTCGGTTGAATATGTTCTCGTCTGCCTAAATCATTGATCTTTTATCCGACCGAGCTTTGTGCAAGCAAGAATTTACGGCTCCTATCGAGGCCCTGAAATATCTAACCGAGCCGCGTATTGATATTTCCGTGGCGCTGTCTGTTGGGCTGCAGTGGATCTGTGAAATTGTCAAAACCATATACTATAAATACACAATGCCGGGGTCTATATACTCTCCAGAGCAGTGTCACCTTTGCGATCAAAGTGACGAGCTGCGACTTGTAGTTGAGGATCAGCGATAAGCAGCGTTCCTATAATATTTCCGCTCTTTTGGGAGCATCTGCGCGGTTCAAACCACCTTGTAACAAAATATTTATGCGGAGACGTGACTGCAGAAACCACATGGTTTTTCGATGTAATCTGGAGAGGAGCGGGTAATCTGAGGAAATTAACCTGCATGGCGACAACCGCAAATATGGTTCAGTTACACTTTTAGTCCTTTTTTGTTTTGTTTTGTTTTGAAAAAAAAAAAGCATTAGCATTAATCGATATTCATATTATCATCTACTTTCGGGAAAGTACTACACAAAATATGGATGTACCCTCAAAGCAGTTGTATTGAACTCAAACTGTAATGTTGAACAATCCTGTTGAATTCTGATGAAAAAAAAAAGTCATGCATGCATAAAGGCAAGGTCAGAAATGATCAAAGCTTCGAGCAAAGCGCTCTTGAAGGTTCATAAACTTTTTTTTGTTATTTTTCAAGTAAAGCCGAGTTGCATGCTGTAAACTAACTTCACTTTTTCGCAAATCTTTTAATTTGTGTCCCCAATTACAAGTTTAGATAATGAGAGACCCCGAAGGGAGCATGCGGGTTATGTAATTTAAATTGGCCCTGATTGAAGTGTGTCGTGGTAAACATGACAAAACCCACGTGACGACGACGACGACGACACCCTGCATCAATGTCCCTCATGGAGTCCCGGTTTATCTAGAAGGGGCCATTCCCCACGTGAAAAATCATAATGATGCTAATCGCCCACTCGTTATAAATATTGATTAACACCCTACAGACATGTTTTTAGAGTGTGTTGACATGTTTGCCGCCCTGCCGCTGTCTTGAGGTCAGTGGCCGCCGTTGCTGCCGCCGCCGCCGCTGCTGCCGCTGCCGCTGCCGCTGCTGCCGCTGCTGCCGCTGCTGCCGCTGCTGCCGCTGCTTAACAAGGTTATCAAGGGTCACTGGTTGCAAATGGCTGTGTGCAGGAAGACGAGCACATTCCTGCGAAGAAAAACGCGCCGGCTCAGAGATCTTCAGCGGCGCTGCTGGTTCTGCAGCCTTGGCTCCATAATCGCGCTCAGGAAATATCCTTAGATGCAGAATAATGCAGAGTGACTGCTGTTAATTAAAGCACGCTGGTGCGCCACCGCTGTAATTCCTGCCAGCAAAGGTGATATAGAAGGGGTAAGATAATGATATGATGAAAAGTGAGAGTAAAAAAAGAAAAAGGGGGGTGGAGGGGTGGTGATGTTACATCTTAATTCATTTGAGTCGAACGCATAATCACTCTGCGCCGTTGTTTATTCAAAAAAGGCACGTTGACGTCTTTATTGAATCATGACAGCTCCGCTCTCGCTGAATTGTTTGACTCGGAAATTGAATGCTGTCAACACCTCGGCTCGCAACCAAACAATGCTCGCGTAATTCGCAGGCTCTGTAAACTGTCATATGTCTGACACACCTCCCCTGCTGCAAGGAAGAAGACATTGTGATTTTATGGCATCGCCCCGCTCCTGCGCGAGCGGGGCGCTGGCAGTAGCGGCCTGGAGAGAGAATTAACAATGGGGCTGGCCGGTGCTGTTCACCGGGGCACGCAGCGTTGAACCCCGTCCAACATAAACAGTATCAATGCCATCACTTTCTTTTGCTTTGGCTTGTAGTGGTGGTTATTCTCCCCTGAGCTGTCGCCATAGCTGTTACCGTAGTGCCAGTTCTCTCATATTCATGCATAGGATGGCGTCCCCTCACTCGCGCGCCCGCTCCTACCCTCCCCGCCCTCCCTCCCTCCCTC
>CAAKHG010050350.1:9736-20030 GCA_901007715.1 Dactylopterus volitans
TTTGAAGAACCACGATCATAATGTGTTTATTCTCCAGGGCTTATAAAACTGCACAAACACCTTTGAACACTGCAATACACTGCTACACAAACTCTGTTTGCCATTCATTTTTCAAGTGAAAAATAAATATGAAGTATCACACATTTGCATTTTTATTTATTTCATTTAATCTGTTTTGACTTTGACTTGGTTAATCAGGCCAGATTAAAAAAAAAAAAAAAATCATTGGCATTCATTTCTATTTTTACAGGAGGAAAGAAAAAGTCCTGGATACAGTGTTGCCATGTTCTGCTGGTAGTATATTTTATTGACCCAGTGCTGAATGAACCACTGGTAAATAGTTTTGCCAAAGATATGCAGATACATCACTCAGGGTGCTGTCAATCAGGATGTTACATCTTTTTATAGCACCATTAAAACAAAAAACGTACAGTTGGGCCAATAAATATTTGGACACTGACAGAATCCTTGTAGTTTTGCCTCTGTACGGTTTTAATTCAAGGAGTTGAATGAACTAATTGCAATAACTGCCGTGTTTGTTCATATTCAATTATTTTCAGAGGTTTAAGAGAAATTGAACAACTGACGGAGAAGCAGTTTCATGTGAAAGCTGAGGCGTAAGTAAGCAGATAAAAGCCTGTAGTTGATGAAATTGCATTTGGTAGGTTCATTAGAACTCTCCACGTGAGGTCTGAAAAGGTGTCAATGCAAGTGAAGAAGGTCTTCATTAAAAGGTTTGGAATTGATTCCAAGTCATTTGCATGTAATTTTCATTTGGTTGATAATAGAAGTACTGAAGAAGAGCCAGTGCAAATGAAGCAGGCCATCATTAGACTGGAAAAACAAAATAAATCTATCAAAGCAATAGTAAAACCTTTAAGAGTGGCACAATCAAGAGTTTAGTACATTCTCGAAGGAAAGAATTCACTGGCATGCTCAGCAACACCAAAAAACCATGGGGGACAACTAAAGTTGAATAATGGGAGAATTCTTTCATTGAAGAAAACCCAGTCACAACATCCAGCCAATTCAAGAACACTCTTGAGGTCTTAACTGTATATACAAAGGGTTTACAACAAGGTGCACACTGCTGGCAACACTCAAGAACAGCAAGGCTATATTACAAATAGCCAAAAAAGGCTTCCCGGCTCGGGAAGTCGAGTCAATTTTATTTATATAGCGCCAAATCAACAACAAAAGTTATCTCATGACACTTTCCAAGTAGAGCAGGTTGAAACCGTACTCTTTAATTTACAGAGACCCAACAGTTCTCCCATGAGCAAGCACTTGGCATCGGCGGCAAGGAAAAACTCCCCTTTAATAGGTAGAAACCCTGAGCAGAGCCTGGCTTGAGGTGATCGGCCATCTGCCTTGACCGGTTGGGTTGACAGAGAGAGAGAGAGGGAGCCTGAATTGGGGAAATACCCTCCAAGTGATATAAATATTTAGAAGAATGGGATGAATCCCAGAAAAGAGCACCTTTGACCTACATAAAAAATGTCGCTGTGTTATATCATTTTATTTTTTTAGACACTTGAATGGATTTTTTTTCATAATGAATGTACACTTAAACACAGATTATCATCCCTTATTTTAGTCCCTGAGGGGGAAAATTAGCTCTCTGATTTTGACCCATAGTTCACACACAGACACACACACAGACACAGACACACACACAGACACAGACACACACACACACACGAGAGCAGGTGATAGATTTAAAATATGTCTAAGGGAGATGTTGAAAAGGAACTAATTGCTGAACCAATCTAAAAAACTGTTTAAATTGAGAACAAATGTATGTAGTGGTTCACTTTAAGAGAGCTGAATATTTTTTAAGTATAAACACCAGATAATACCAATCTAGTTTGCCCTAACGTCGCAACGGAATTACATCACTGAGTAAATGACATCATATCGGAGCATGTTTGCCATCAAAGCAACTATTGCATTGGGAGTGTATCAAAGCCTTACAAGTTAGCAGTAGCAACGTTAAAAGATGCCCATTTGTTTCAATGGCGCATTTTTTTAAGAAAAAGAAAAAGCTTGATGTCATCAAAACATCAAAACCTATTAAAAACTTTGAAATGAAGTATAAATTTCCTTCAAAATCAAAAATCCTTCAAATCAAACCATTTTGATAGCCAAATGGTTTCTACAGCTCTGTGTATGCAGTAGTTACCCAGCAAAACAGAAAACAAAACCAGAAATTACTCTTCCTCTTCTGACAACTTGGATAACAAAACGTGATTGCTCTCAGCATTCTGTGAATAATTCATCCAACCTTGGCATGGAAGCATATAAACTACTCAATGCCAAATTTACAATGCAGATAAAAAAATAATTAATGCTTTCAGATTTACACAATGCTGAATGTATGAATTTAGAGCAATATATGCAAAGATTTTCATTCAAATACGTCCATTTTAGTTGCTCTCTTTCACCAACTGACAACAGAATGGTGACTGAGCCAATGGACCACTGATAAAGTATTGCAATATAATATGATAGCAGTATTACGAATTGCATGACAAAAAGCTTATTGAAGAGTATAGATAAGTTTTTGCTGCATTTACTGCATATTCCTCAATAGATTGCTTATGCTATTGTCTACCACCAGCAGCGAGAAAAATAATCTGTAGCTACATGGAAACCAGGAATGGCCAGAAACATTAACTTCAGTTAAAGCAAAATGTCTCCTACTGCCACTGAAGGTATCACGTATGCAATATGTCTATATTGTAATGAAACTTTATGAATGCAACATTGAATCCAGATATCATCCATTTCAAGCACTGGGTTACAGAATATACTGCCAACATATGACATAATTCTGAAAATGACCAATTAAGTATTCTTAAAATGGAGAGGGGCATAAATTGTTTTCAAGCATTTGGTCAGGGAACAGTTAAAAGACAAAAAAACAAACTGAATGGAATGAAAGGTTGCTGTTACAATTGCTACGCCATTATGTCCACCATTACAGCTAACGATCAGGGAGTACAGTTATAGATGTATATTGTAATCTCTCATTCAGTGTAACTTCCCATTATAAAAATATATCGAATTTGTAATAAAGACCGCCTTGATCCAGTAACATGTGAACCTGCAAAGACGAATTTAAAACCTCACGCCGTTAGTGTCTTAAGTTATGGTGCATTACCATTCAGAGCTCCTGTGGTAGTAGTAACCCTCAATTGTTGCTGTGGATTTCTGGAAGCATATATAGTAGAATCCAGCAAAGGAAGCGCCGCTGATGTCTTTGATTGTGTGGTCAGGGACCAGGAACTGCTCCTGTGTGTGCACATAGGAAGAGAAACATTGATCTGAGGTTCAGAGGTGACAAGTCCAACTACAGTACAAAAAACAGCCAAGCTCAATATTTCACGCAATTATGTGGCATATATGATAATCATGTATGGTTATGTACCTTCCACCTCATGAAAATATAGTCAGAGTTCGTTAGATCCTCATAGTCGAAATCATCCGAGTTGAATGTCTTTGCATACTGGTAGAAGGCCTGGAACTTGCCCTTTAGACAAATAGCAAAAGGATCATTTCACTGTAAACCAGCTACCTTGCAGCGCAATTGTGAAGATTTAAAAATCAGCAAGTTTTCACCTTACCCAGTGTTTACGATCCACATCCTCATCTGCATCCCATTTCCGAGTGAGAAACGGCCGCTTTCTGCTGATAATCTCACCAGCAAAAAATGTTGTTAGAGTTGGGTATTCCTATAAGAGTAATCAAGACAGAAAAACAGCAAGGTATTGTTAGCTCTGCTGCAGCCTACCTGATACATGATGTTTTGTCACTTCATCTCTTTGTATGTGAAAGAATGTCACACCACAGTGAGAAATCAGAAAGTGAAAAGTCCAGTGTCTGATTTGACTTAGTGGCCTGTTTTCATTCTAGAACAAAACACAGGGTAGAAAGACTGACTTCAGAAGGAGTGAGAACAGGTTATACTGATACAGCTGTTCACTGTTGTTCCACCACATAGAGGAACAATGTTATCTATATGTGATATGGATTAGGATTCAGGTTTGTCTTATTACGAGAATGCATGTACACAATCCCAAACCAATATTCTAAAATATTTTATAATGCGTTGGTATACTTAGACCTAACTGATGTTTTAATTATCAATAAATCTTCCGATTGTTAGGGCTTTTTTTGTCTAAAATGCGAAGTGTGAAAAAAACATTGTAAATTTCCCACAGCCCGAAGTGATGTCCTTTTGACAAAACAGCTCAACACCAAAATATTCAGTATACCTTTATGATTTTATGAAGAGAAGTATACAATGAAAATGTCTATAACACAACAAGTTTGACTAACTTTTACCATTCCCTAAAATGCAATAGATTTGATCTAGATAATACCATGTGGCTTTTCACACCAAATTACGTCAACTCTACACAGTAAGGAAATTAAATCTTATCTATCACATATTCTAAGCTTGACAAATTATTGAAACATACATTGGCATAATCACTATGCTACGACCCTCAAGGTTCGGTCAGTGGTTTGGTCATTATTCAGTGTATGAGAGCTCGATTGGGCAGGTCTGATCGGACGTCACCGGGGATGCCCTGCAGAGCCACGCCCCAGCCCGTCCACCTGAGCAGCGTCCTCACCGTGGCTTGCCAAGAGCCAACATCCATTCTGCTGGGAAACTGGGACCAATGGGGAGCTGCCTCATCAAATAAAGGACTACAAGAGATGCTCAATCCCCTTGTTAGTGGCGGCTGAGATCACACTTGATCAGTGTGCCCTGCGCCTCGTGTGTTAGAGAGTTATTGTGAAAAGCTTGCATGGAAGTATTTGGCCCAGTTCGTTGAGGCACTAGTTTCGTTATTCGATTGTTTATGTTTATTCGCTCTTTTCCCCGTTTCTTCACTTGTTTCTTAGTTTGGGTTACGGCCCCTTGTTTTACACTATCTGTGGGAGTGTAATATTGTTTGCTTCGTTCAATGTTTTGGCACCACTCACCGCCCGCCAATTGGCTGTGCTTTCTTTTGTGTTCCTCTCTGCCAGAGCTTGTAGCGCTGTTCTACTTGTTTTTCAAGAGCTTGTAGGTCCTGTGATTGTTTGTTATTTGGATTGTTTTGTAAGACAGAGACACACCTAACAATAACAGGCACAACATCATCCTGAATTGTTGTGACTCTTCTTAGACACTAACATACTAACACAAATCTGATTTTAAAAAAAAGTGGTCTGTCATAATCTGTGAGGTTTGTGCGATTTATCCCAGTTAGCAAAGTAGTTTTGCAGAGTTTAACATGGCATATACCACAATCAAAACAAAACTGAAAAAGGACAAATAAAAACTCAAGAGAGTTGTCTAAAGTACTCAAAGACAATGGGATGATGTGTATTTAATTTCATAGTTTATACAGAAAGTTGCTCTCCTTACCTCAGTTAGTCCTTTTATTTTCAGGTAGCCACACATGTAAGAATCTTCCATGGTGACATGCTTAAAAAGAAAGCAAAACCGAAAAGTTCATATCAGTATGCGGTAATTTAAATGTGTGAGGTGATTTTCTTAAATGTCCTTTCACAAATAAACAGCTGTAAATAGTCAGGTTTATGAAGGATTTAATAAAAGTACATAGGCCAAAAAGGGAGCGTGCTACAGAAATTATCTAAAAAAAATGCTCAGCTTTTTCAGCTCATGTTGGGACCCTTTATACTTTTGTTCTCAACCTTACTTAATACTTTTCAACATGCATTTTTCCCCCCACAAACAAGATTGCAATATACGTGACGGGAGAGACTCTTCAAATCCTAAACTTACTTTACATAAAAACACCAACTGTTGATAAAACTATTAAAATCATATTTTGCCTTTTGATATCTACTGTGGTTTAAGAATTACCAGAACTTTGCTAAAAATATTAAGCTTTTGACAGAATGATGCACAATGATATGTAATGGCATATTTACTCAAATGTATGACTGACAGCAGCACAGATCCTTTAGGACACTTTTTTTTATCATTAATTCGGGAATTTTCACCATTCAGCGGTTCCATTCAGCTCTCAGCATTCACGTGCTTTCTCTGTAGGATTTTTTTTTTCTACAGTACCTTTGAATGAAATTTCCCCATACAGTCATTTGCAGTTGAGTTGTACAAAAGTATGGAGTTGACGTGTAACGTCTAAATCGCCAGCACTCAATGCTAACCAGTAACTCAACGACAGGCTAGGGCTAATTGATTTTCTAGCTGTCAAGCATCACACCGCTAGACTGACAGATCACCAAATGCCCCTGACAGCTCGTTCGAACAGTGAAATATGTATTTCAACGTCCCACCTGCAAAACAACTTCCACGTCGTAAGAGTTCCCTTTGCTCTTCTGGTGGCCCCTGAACTTGGACCCGCTATACAGCAGAGAAGTGACAACACCGGGCTGATGAGTGTTGATCGGCGGCGGCGGGATAAGCGAGGCCGAGGATGCAAAGGCCGCGCCGTGAGACTCGCTGAGGTATCCAGCGGGGACAGGCATAGCTCCCGCTTCTCTGGCTGGGCACCGACCCTGGTCAATGGCCGTCTGAGTGATTGACTCTGCCGGCGTCTACGAAAAGGCGTAGAAGGACGACAGAGGTCCTCAAACATCCAAATTCCACTTGATTCCTTATCAGTATAGTTTATCAGGCACCGTGCGCCAGAAAAGTAAGTATACTTCGACGCGACAATGTAGGCAGCAGCATCCGTCCTTCTCATTGGTCTAACAAGTTCAGCCTTCAAAGATCTGCAATGCTTATTGGTTTAATTGGGAGAAGGCTTCCTGGGATTTTTGGAGTGTAGTTTTGTCGTGATGTGTAAAGGGTGTGTGTTATCCACTGATAAGACTACAATTCCCATTTTTGAAGTACGCGCAACCATATGCGTACAGCGCTGCTTTTATGAAGCACAGAAGGTCACACGCGTGCATTTGAATGTAGGAGCTGTTGAAGGAGGACAGGGTAAGCAGTGTTTGGCGCTAAGTAGAGCTAGCTACCAAATACAGTTAGGTGACACTGAACTAATTATCGATGCTTATGCGGAAAATGCCCACATGTATAAAAATGCTGCCTCTAATTATATAGGAGCTGCAACAGAAACACAAACTAGTGTGTCGACTCTCCTCAGCTAGCTGTCCTTTTTTAAAACAACACATCTAATAAGTGCCGCTATGTTTAGGAGCCTTTCTAGATTTTGTGTTAGGTTTGGAAATGGCCTCTCGCGGTGCGACATACGCCCGAGAAGTCAGCAATTCCTAATTTCTTTGAAATATTCAACAGTATCACCAGGTAAGGTATCGCCGTTGCATTAATGTACATGGAGTATGAGAACGCATGGAGTAAGGCTTTATTCTGCTCGTCGTGCCTTGACTGGTGTCTCCTGGTATTTTCAGACAGAAAGAGATTCTATCAAGATGTCAGTATATCCCAAGGTGACGGTAAGCGGAAACATCACTTACGTGCTTCCATAATCAAAGCAATAGCGAAGATAACATTCTTTACTATGGTACTAGTTAATAGTTTGATGAGAAGGTATAATTTCTGGATCAGTCATTTTTTTTCTCCATAACTGTGATATTTTATTTAATGCATTCATTTAGGGGGTGTTTATGAGATAAACCTAGATCAGAGGAAATTGAAAACTCCTGGAGGGAAGCTGTTCACGGTACCAAACGAAGCCCTAGCCATTGCTGTTGCAACCGAGTGGGATGCTCAAAGAGACATGCTCAAGTTTTACACCATGCACCTGGTATGGTTCTTAACTTTGTGCTGAAAATGCATGTTAGTTGCCTGACTAGACTGACTTTACTAACATTTGAATCTTAGCACCATTCTTTAGTTATTTCCTGTTAAACCACCCAGTTTTAGAGACCATTTTGGGTGACTTGATATGCAGTAGCAGTCCTGAGTGATTTGTAAAACTTTATGCTGAGTTGAGATATCATTAATCAAATATTGTTTAAATTCTGTAATTTGTTTTTCTTTTATGCTTCTGAAAATAAATGCAAAATATCTTTACATATGACCAGTGACATGTTTGCTGTAAGTTCAAAGTGTGTCCAAAAGGTTTATTATGTATATTGTTTATGTATATCCAGTTTATGAGACTGTCTTGTGTGACATGACAACTTTTTCCCTGGACATCTGGTTAAATTACTCTGTAATGTGGGTACACTCTTCCTGCAGACTACGCTGTGCAACACAGCTCTGGACAATCCCACCCATCGCAACAAGGACCAAATGATCAATGCTGCTCTGAAGTTTCTGGAGACTGACACTATCTGGTATTTAATTTGCTATCTTAATTATTAACTTTAATATGAATTTGCGTTTATTCATATTAATCCTTGTTAAAACTGTGCTTAATCACCAAGCAATTAAAAAAACATTATTATATAGTATTAATCCCAAAGGAGAAATTACTTTGCAATTGAACCATCTGTTGTAATCACACACCATATGCAGAGTGAGCGTACACGCACGCACACACACACACACACACGCACGCATGGGAGCAGTGAAGTCTTTTTTGGGGTTAGTTTGCTTTGCCTCACCATTTCAGGGAGGGCCAAGCACTTTGATTTCTCCTGCTGGTACAGGGGATCAAACCAGCAACCTTTCAATACCAAGCCGAAGCTCACAATCAAACTCACAATCCCTGGCATAGGAGGCCAGTGCCTTATCCATATGGCCTAATTACTCTAATTATGCCTGTGTAGCCAGGGCTGAATTGACACTAATGCCAATAACAATACATTTGTAATAGTGATGATCCATAACTAATAAGTACGACATTTCTGGTAGAAAATGCATGTGAATGCTGAAATGCTGAACTGAATTGCCAAACCAATGCGGAAAAAAGGTAGAAAAAAGCCCAACAGAAGCATAAATGTCCATAGTGCTAAAATTTAAGAAAACTGAATATTTTAAGTATAGGAAGCAGAAAACTGTATCTTACCATATTGTCACAACTGTATTAAGTCGAATAGAATATCACATTGTTTGTCAAAGCATGGCTGCCATCAAAGCAACTGTGCTTTGACTCTTTTTACTTTGATAGTCTAACAAAGTTAAAAAAAAAAAAAAAAAGTTAGCAATATCAAAGCACCCCCTTTTTAATGAAAAGCTTAATATCAAAAGTTATAGAAAAGTTTTAATAAATATCTTTCAAAAGCTGAACATGGCTAAATGTTTTCTGTAGCTTAAAATGTGCAGAAGTAGTTAACCAGTAAATAATACGTACAAAAAACCCAAAGAAAATGAAAGTTATTATTCTAATTCTTTTGACAACTAGGATAAGAACGTGAATTCTGTCAGCACTCATATTTAAAATCTTTATATACACATCCAAGCAGTCAATGATGTTAAAAGTCTCAGATCACAGTGTTAAGATAAATTCTTTAAAAAAAATCCATGCTTGTGAACATGACATAAGAATCAAAACTTTGAAATTACATGGGTCAAATTCATGTCGTTGACTTAATTCCTGCTGAATTCACATTGTGTCAAATGTTTTACATCCTCATGCTTGCAGTTGTTGTTAGAAATATTGCTTGCAGTGAGTGATGTGTGGTGTAGTTACAGAGTGGATGAGCCCTATGGTTTGGTTGAGTTACAGAAGAACGAGTGGGACCCTGTCTTGCACTGGATCGAAAACAGGTAATGACTGCATTCACATTTTTGTGGAATTAAAGCACATAGGCTGACATTGTAGCCTACCAAATTGTAATATTCCACTTATACATTTGCCTCTTATTGTAAGATCTTTCCTGATATGTCCAGTATCTTGTGCATCTCAACTGCAGATATAATGTCACAATTGGCTCCTCGTCAAGTATTTTGGGCCCTGAGATCCCAGAGGCAACCAAAGACACATTCCGGCAACACCTGAAATCATTCAACCTCTGGTCTCTGACAGGTAACATATGTTGTGTTGTATTGATGGCTGGATTATATGCATAAGATGGTTTACTTGTGTTGTGTGGTGACTGTATTTGTAAACCAGGTTGTAGTAGATGTCCGGATAGATCCAATAATATGATTTCTCCTGTGTAGGGCTTGAATATGTGATCACCCAGCTGAAGTCTGTTGTGTTGTCATTTGGGATGATTGACAGACATCTGAGTGTGGAGCAGGCTGTGCTGCTCTCCAGACTGGAGGAGGAATACCAGGTAGGAGATCTGCAAGATGTTTTTCATCAGCCTTTATATTGTTGCCCAATTACTGCGCAAGTGTCTTTTTTTTTGGGGGGGGGGGGGGGGGGGCAGTGAAGCTGACCATGCG
>CAAKHG010050350.1:24389-40375 GCA_901007715.1 Dactylopterus volitans
ACTAGCAGGGACTTCATTGATGGTGTACTTGTTAAAGTCATATCTCCTAAAAACAACCCACCGACCATTGTTCAAGATAAAGTACTTGCCTTGATTCAGGTAAGATATAGTATACAACTGCATGCTACTTGTGTAGGTTTAATACCCTGTGTATCATGCTAGTGCACCTTTTAGCGTTTTCCAGTAAACATCACTGATAGTTTTTTAAGCTTTCCCTTTCTGTGTGAAAGGAATTTTGTGTGAAAGAAATTTTTGATAGGCCAAGTCAATATGAGCCCTAGTGAAAGGTGTATTACAGTTCTACAGGTGTATTGCAGGATCTCTAGAGCTTCACCCAGATCAGCTCAAGTTGCGTGCCACAGCTCAGGTAACCCTGCGTTGCGCACGAGGACTGCTCTTATTTCTCCCACAGAAACCATGTGACTAACATAACAATTCAGAAGTGGAGCAGACTCTCGCTGTGATGATGACAGGATAATCAAATTGTTTCTTGTCAGTCTAGTCATTAGTTTGTGATAGCAAGGTGAGCCAAAGAGGCTGTGGTGGATGAATGATGTAAAGGCAATAACACACCCTTCACACAAACGCCATTGTTGATTTTTCTCTCAGCACGATGTTGAGTACCCAGTTGGGCAACAAGCTGCAGTTGTGTTGTGTGGTTTTTTAACCACCTGTTTCATGACTGACATTGTTAAGTTCGGTGCTTCTTCACATCTGTAATATTTAGAGATCGCATTTAGTTGATAAAGTAATTCTGTTGGGTCAGAAAACTCCCACGGATGATGTGTACACCCAGGTAATGTTCCAGTCCAACTGTTGTCATTGTGTCACTAGAACATCAGCCTTTGTTAATTTTTAAGCAGTCTCTGCGCAAAGTAATGTTGTGAAAAAGTAAATGTATTTTTTCTAATTGTTTTGCAGCTCACCGTTTTTGGTTTAAAAAGTCACATTAGCCTCAAATATGATACTGCACTTGTTTTTTTTTTTTTAAGAATGTGTCACATGTTTGTCACAGTGTTTCAGCCAAGCCTAACCTTCCAACTGCTGAGAGAGGCCAGTAGCTTTGTGGTTTGCTGACTGAATATATTCGAGGCAGACAAACAAAACTGATCAGATCAACTCTTTTGCCATTTTTACATCCTGTGCTTTGTTTCCTATTTCAGGCCTCCCTTTGCCCATTCTTTGTTCCAGTCTCTCCTTTTTCTATTCTTTTCAACACTTTTTCATTCTGCTCATTCCAGGCATGGGCTGACGCATTCAGGAGCAGTCCAGACCTCACAGGTGTGGTCCAGATCTATGAGGAGCTAAAGAGGAAAGGAATCGAGTTCCCCATGTCCGACCTGGAGACCCTGTCACCTATACACACACCTCAGCGGGTACAGTCCGTCACAAAAAGCAGCCGAGTTATGCACAAGCAGAGGCTGACTATGTTGCAGGCTGATTTGCCTCTTTCTGGTCTGTAAAACATTGCTTATCTCATATCTTATCCAGTCGGCAACTGCTCCAGAAGGAGACTCTACCCTACACAAGTACACCACCGCTTCCCAGCCTGCACCGCATGCTGTCCCACCAGCCTACACCACTCCCCAGGTCCCTAACATTCATGCCTCTGGATCCATCAATCCCACACCTGAACAGGTATGATATTCTCCAATGGCACAGAAAACTGAATTCAGATTTGCATGCATTCTGTAGAAGTTTGTATATTTTTGTTGAGTTGTTCATTTGAGCTTTGTATGTAACCTCCTGTATTCATTGTTGGGAATCACTGTCCTGTTTTTACTGTTTGCTGCAAGTTATATATATTTTCTGTGCCAGCATTCTTAAGAATGGTGAAATATATCTGTCTCTCAGATTTGCCGGCTGCGCAGTGAGTTGGACATTGTGCGTGGAAACACGAAAGTCATGTCAGAGATGTTGACCGAGATGGTCCCAGGACAGGAGGACACTTCAGACTATGAGTTACTACAGGCAAGGAATCGTTTGTGTGTGTTTGTGTTTGTGTGTGTGTGTGTGTGTGCGTGTGCGCGTGTGTAATTGAATTAATTATTGTGTTATTATTGTTTTGTATTTATTTTGCTTTTTGAGTTTGAAAATATAAACCATAACCTGAGAGTGCTATGTGTGTTTTGTGTTGCATGCGTTTGTGTGTGTTCAGGAGCTGAACAGGACTTGCAGAGCCATGCAACAAAGGATAGTGGAGCTCATCTCCTGTGTTTCCAATGAGTCAGTGACTGAGGAGCTGCTGCACGTAAACGATGACCTCAATAATATTTTCTTACGCTATGAAAGGTTAATACACACGGACAAATATGCAACACCCACACATGTTCAGGTGCACGTTCACCTTTGAGAGGAAACTCCTTTTTAGCCATTCCTTTCATGTTGTACTTTCTGTGCCACAGGTATGAGCGGTTTAGATCAGGAAGGTCTTCAGCTCAAAGTGCCAACAATGGGGTGAGTCACCAATTGGTACCTCAGGTGATGAAACACCCAACATTTAAAATTCCTGGATAGTCTATCCAAATCTCCTGAGTTACTTCGTCAGTACCACTGTTACACCCTGCATGGCATGATGTTTGTCATACTTTGAAACTGGCACCATTAAGTGTCAGTCATGTGGACTTACATGTTACATTACAAGTCTGCTTTACAGTGTCTCTTACAAGGTGCGATCTGTTGATTGCCTATCCCTAATTTTCATGCTTAATTAAATGGAAAACCGACAAAGACATTCTGTCTTCATGAAATGCTAAACAAAGATCCTTTTTGGCATTAATTCAGAGGAAAATGTCCTGATGCATTACGATGAGAACTGGCCCGTTGCATCCCAGTCTTGACCAGTAGAGGGAAACGTCGACTGTGCTATTGCAAAGTCTGTGCATGTCTGATTGTAATCAAAGATGCACTTGAGTTGTTTACACTACAATGAAGTTCATTCAACAGTCACAGCTTTGAAGCAGGCCTAGTGGTTTATTCTGAAAGTGTAGTTTTGTAATTAACACCCAAAACTCCTGATGCCATCCGTGTTGTGTAATAAATATCTCTTCATAATTTTCCGATTGGCTGCAGGATGTCTCATAGGAGGTTTTTACTTGACGTCACTGTGGTGTTGAGCGGCGGGCGCCAAATGCAAATGAAGGGCAGGAAGTGATTTACTACCGAAGAAAGTAGATAGTAAATAGTCTGCATAAGTCAATATGCCAATGTTTTGCGTCGTTTATGGTTGCTCAAAACGATCAAACCGTGAAAAAAGTTTTAATCGAGTGCTCAAGGTGGTCGTTCGCAACGGGTAAAAATGTAAGAAACTTATGTAAAAATGATGGAAAAAATGGGTCTTAAATCTTCGAGTACGCTCTGGAGGACCAGAGTCGAATAATGCCCATGTGTGCAGTGACCACTTCAAAAGCAACTTGTTTATTAGCTTATAGTGAACAACATTGTTCCTCTGTAACACTGACGTTAGTTTTTTTTCTTAGCTTTGTTGAATTTACATCAAGTCAAACGGAATAACCTACATTTATTAGGTTACGTCTAATGGGTCATTTGTTCATCTGTTAAGGTTGCCCAAGTAAATTAAATGACATGGAGTCAGTAAAGTGGGCTGCTACAGTTAACCTCGGTTATCAGAGAGAGAAACCAATGTCAGGATCATCCCGTCAACGGGAGGAGAAAACGAGGCGCAGGGAGCAGCAGCCTCCCCGTCTCCTCTTGCAACAATCCGCGTCATCTCCTGAGAGTGGTTAACCTAGTAAAGTAAATAATAGTAACGTTGACATTGAGACACACTGCGCTTAATGGCTGTTGCTAACCACTGATGCTTACAGATGCTAACTATGATATAGCCATAAATGAAAATACTCACCCTGGCGAAAACCAAACGGAGGTTGTTGTCTAATATTTTTAGTTGGTAATGTCTGCTGCCTCGATAGCAGGCTAATCCTTTAAATCTTCTGAAAACTCGGCCTTCTTCAAAAGGTATGGATCACGTCCGCCATATTTGCTGACTTTTTGCAGGTACCTTTCTGCCGTAATCCCATGTAAACTGGCACAACACGCACTTTCCTCCATCTCCTCCATTGCTCTTAATTACTTCATGCCCTCCGTTTGTTTTTTGCGCGATTTCAGGATCATGTGACTGAAAACAAGCTATTCTTTGTTCTAGCTTTATTGAAATTCCTCCTCCTAGTAACAATTTTAATCGAATTTAGAAGCTGCACAATTGTTTTATATGCACATGCTTGTAGTTGCCTATAGTTGATGCCTTCTTAGCTTCATAGCTTTTGTCAGCTTCCTGTGGTTTTATCATATTTACCTCACCAATGTAAATAAAAGCACAACTCGTAGAATGTTGTGAAAAACATGAAGCAGCAATATTCTGCTGGCAGATTGGTACTTTGTTGGGTTTCATATTTATTAGGCATGATACATCATTCATAGCTGCCATCCCATTACATTGTGTCCCTTCACAGGCATGTTAATGTTATTCACTATCTCTCCCTTTCTGTTCTTTTCTGTTCCATTTCTGTGGCTAGCTGAGACAGGCAAGTATGAGAATATTGGAAACCTCTCTAAGTTGACCAGTATTACCTGGTGATGTATGTTGCCCCTACAGAAACTGTTAAAACATGACTAGATAATATGGACTGTACCTCCCTTCAGTATCTTTCACTCCATACAGCATGTTTTGACCATGCAGCCCCAAACAGCCAATGACACAAGCAACCTGAAGGTAGACTTGACACTGACATTTCAGATGGCAATAAAATGGCTCTGTCCCAAGAATCAGTGTCTCATTGCGTTTGCATCATCTCAAATGGTCAAAGTATGGAGTTTGTGAAATAATTTCTGAGTCCTTCAGACCCAGAAAATTCAATATATTTTTTCTTAAGGGGATTTTCTTCATAAAAATCCAATCCCAAGGGCAGATGTATGGTAATTAAGAAAGCTTCTTCATTTCTGTCTTAAACTTAAGTATGCCTCTAATTTAGAATGTCGTCATTTTGAATCCCTTAAGAAACATTTTCTCAAAAGTTGCATGATTATGTGACTGCCACTAGCAGTGTTGCTCAAGAACCCATTTCTCACACAGAAACGGGCGCATCAAAACGTGCGCCCTAACAAGGACTCAATCAGAAACGAACCGGTTCTGACCAGCGGGCCATCGTTTTCAAAATATTAACAAAAAACTAAAAAAAATCTCCTATAGGAACGAATGGGAAAGGCAAAAAACCTGGGGAAAACGCACCTCCACTTTGAAACGCATCTAGTCCGGCATACTTTGACAGAAAAACTCACTTCCAACAATCCTTGTTTTTTAGGGAAATACCTTATTGTTTTTGAAAAAGGACGGTTCAAGTTTCAGGGTTTTTCGGGACCATTAAAGAGTTTATAATGGGTATGTATTGTGTCGGCTAGAGTGCGTAATGTCACAGCTAGAGTTCGCAGCAGATTTGATAGTTGCACGGATTTTCCCTAACAAATCACTGCCGCGGCCACAATTTTGACATGGCGTGCGTTGTTTTCAGTAAAAACGTAGGAAATTTTTTTTCTGATTCATCAAATGTGACGGCCTAAACCCTCCCACTTATGGATTTAGCTCCAAGACTCTGCGTGCACTGGGAGGTGCGTTGAAATCCCCCATAGAGCCCCATAGAATCCGCAACAGGTTGCTGAGAAATTCAAGAACTAAGCGTTTTTCTAACTCACCGATATTTCCACGTTTCATGCCCAGCATAGAAAAAAAATGCATCACCGCAATCATGGGAGTCTCCTGGTTCTCAGTGTACGCTGCTTTGAGCCACAAGTGCCACAGTCTTCGTACAAGAAGCAGGAGTTTGCGGGGTGCGCTGAGGAGATTTTCTCATCGATTACATGTATCGTCAGAGTCTCTGCTTTCCGAGTGTGTGCGATGTTTCTTTTGGCGGGTGGCTGGTGGCATTCACATCGCATTTTGTGCGGGAAATTCAGTTTCTAGTTTCCCGCTGTCCTCAATAACAGACATCTTTCATTGTCTCCTTAAGCTGACAAGCACTTTTCTCAAAAGTGTACCTACCATTACCATGCACAGTACCTTATATTTTTATTTAGTTCACACATTTTGTGCTTTTGCCAAGCAGCGCTGTATCATGTAACCCCAATTTTCTTTAGCATCCCACAAAGGATTTGTTTTGCTGCTCATGAGCCACAAACCTTAAATCTTTCTTTATTCACTGACATCACAGAGAGCTGTAGTTTTTCCTCATCAGTTCTCCCCCAACAGGTCCTGAATGAGGCAACAGAGGACAACCTCATAGACCTCGGCCCGGCATCCCCTGCGGTGGTCAGCAACATGCCGAATACAGCCCAAACTAGCTTGCCCCCATCTGTCACAGCCTCCACAGGAGGACCCTCCTCCCCAGCCACCTTGGCCTCACGCTTGGCTGGGCTTGGTATGCATCTCCTACCTCAGATGTTTGTCAAATGTTCACTTTATGAAAACAAATGTAATAATCCTCTTCTGAAACAACACTTAAACTCACTCCTTAGGAGCATATTGTTGATATTTTACAAATGAATAAAGTTCAAAGAGCCAATTCTGATTTTGAAGGAAGAAAAACCCCTGAATCACATTAACAAAGGTGGCTTTGTGAAATGAGTCTACTGGCTCACTGGGTTGATGGCAAAGCCAGAAGAAGCTGAGTTACTATGCCAGTGTTTTGACAAAGACACCAATCAGAGATCCTGCTACATTCTCTGCAAGACCTCTTTATATCCTAGCTTTGCTTATTTACTCAGATGAAGCCAGCTTCCCCAGTTTGTGATTTTAAAGTAACGTGCCGGTGTTCTTGAGTTAGAGGCGTGACGTGCAACACAATTTCATTGACGTCTCGTGTGATGTTACTCACACCTTCTCCGCCGTGTGACTAACTCCTCTGCCTGTAGCATTGTAACCTGGAACAAGCTCTACACAAAGGGACTTTAGGCTAATAACACATTTCAGTCAATCATTTATGTTAAGAGCCTATAATTCATTAATCCGGCTTTTCTTTATTGTGACTTTGCTATCCCAGTGTATTCAGACTTACGCTGGTCTGTATTTTATGTTGAGTTGAAGTCATTCATACATGTTTATAAAGCCTCCATTGTAATGTAAACATTTTTATTGGAATAAGCTTTGTCGTCACGTTCTGTTTAATGCTGCAAGGTAATTGGTCCATTAAGATATTGTTTGTCCTTGCAGACATGGGTGCAGACAGTGTGAGCAGTACCTTGAGCTCTTTGTCAAGCTGTAAGCCCCCATCTGCCCAAGATGACTTTGATGTGTTTGCCCAGACCAGGACTGGAGCTCTGCCTGAACCAAACAAGATGTAAGACTGCATAAGGCCACCTTTTGTCAGTTTTAAATGAAGAGGGACGAGCTGGTTAGACTGTTCAGCTCTTAGCTTTAGGAGGGAAAAATGAAGAAAAAAAACCCCTTTGTATTCAGTTTTACTGAGGGGTCTCATGTTTGCTTGCCGTCGCAGCACAACAGCAGAAGGAAGCCAATCCATTGGTAGCCATCCTCCCTCTCTGGATGTCCAACAGCCGACTGCAGGAGCGGTGAGTCAAGCTTTGCTACCATTTTTTTTTATAGCTACTTAGAACATTTAGCGGGTCTTCTTTTATGTCTTTTGCAGCGGACTCTGACTTGAAGCGCATTTACTGTTGAGATATGCTGCTGGATGCTACCAGTCAAGTTAGCATAGCAAGACAGCATGTTTATTATTGAGCTAGTTTTGTCTCGCTGCAATTTTAGCTGTGATTCTTGAATACTCAGGCTACATTTCTAGCTTTTTGCATGGTGTTGCTTTGAACAGCTTTCCTGTTTAATAGCTGAAGCAGCTCTACTGGTATACATTCTTGGCTGTTCATGCATGAATAACATCACTGACATATTTTGTCATACCAGCTGTAGTGAGTGGGACCTTATTTTCACAGTTCACTTTACTGAACTGTCGACTGGGATGAGAAGTGAATATAAGCCAGCTGCTAGCTAATCTGCTACTTGTTTGTTATCCTCTTAAAATGATTTTAGAGTTTGACTGTTCTGTTAGACTGTTAAACTCTCAAATCAGTTGTTATGGGATGTTTTCTGTTCTTAATTTTTTTTTTCCTGCATAAAATAACGGATTAAGCTTAACTCTGGATACTGCCTGGTGTCATTGGATGAAGCAGTTTCCTGCTTTTGCTGTCAGACATAATGTTTGCTTATCTTCACATACTTTACACAGTATCTCTATCAGCATTTGATTAATATGGTTTTCTGTGGTATCGGAACTAGTCACTGCCTTCAGCATGTGTGATGTGTCACACTGAAAAAGAACTTGATTTTTGAAATTTTTTTTCTAAACATGCTTCATAAATGGTATTTGAGTTGACACAGAAGTTCTGAACTCATTTTTAATGTTGTGTTTGGGGCTGGATTTTGTTTTCTTTTGTGGCTTTGCTTCCTTCGGCCACATGTGGCTGTCTCGATGTTGCCTCGTAGGGTGTCGGCGGCCAGTCCTCTGTCATGGATGACATAGAGGAGTGGCTATGTACTGATGTGGTGAGCCCTTCATTATTTTTATTTCTTTCCTTTTTCCACACTGTTCATCCCTCGTCTTTCTTTTGACATGGAAAGTAATATATTTCTCCTTTCTCTGATCAATCACATCATGATGTCATAGTTTAATCTCTGGTTACTAACAGTGTGTTGTGGGCACCTACAGACATTAAAAAGACATAATTTTTTTGTTAAAATGAGCATGATATTTTGAATGCAGAAAAGATAATGTTGCTTTCAGGGTGAGAAAGTATTTCTGTTAAGAGGCACAGAATCTTGGTTTTTTTGTCCTTGTTCTGAAACAGACAATATTCCAAATAAGCATTTTACACGGTTAATGCCAATTAATACTTGAATATAACCATGATTCCCCCTTTCATTCATTCAAACACCGTCTTTAAAAGGTTAGCATTGCAATTAACACAACTCCAAAAACCTGCTGACATCCAAGTCTTTCATCATTTTTAGAAGTAGGTATGTTTCACCTTCTACCCTCAGATGTGGGCTTTAGGTCTTCTTTTGACCATGCATCTCCTCAAAACACCACCTGTCAGCAGTCATATAATGCAAACTGTCGTGAAAAAAAGAATGCTCTTAAAACAAGAGTAACATTGGCATATTCAATGGGAAATGCTCAGGATTCAGGATAAGGCCTGATTCAGAAAAATCCACACAGGATATGCTGTTTACATGACCTCTATCAAATTTGAAATATTGTCATGAGGATATTGTCTGAAGTTGATATTGAGTTTGGCCATCACACTTAAGTCAGCAACAATTAATACATTTTATTAAACACACCAGTGCAAGGGAGTCGCCATTCTCACAACTTTGCTGTGATCTGACTATACTTATATAAGGAGCTAATATCAGGCCCAGCTGCTTTTCATCACCACTTGACTTAGTTTTTTTGTTCGAACTTGCAGTGTAGATATATGAAGGAATGAATTTATCAAACTGAACCATAGAACTATATCACTAAAAACACTAATTGCTCAGCTCTGTATTCAAACTCATAAAACATGGGTGTTATATGTCAGCTCTGGCAAACCAGAGAATAGACTTCTTTAGTTTTAGCTAAAATCTTCTTTAATTAAAGATTTGTATTTTGTATTTTTATGCCCTTACCAGAGGCATGAGGCTTTCGCATTGTCTGAATATACTCATACATACAGTTCCTGACAAAAGTCTTGTCGCTTGGGTACAAGTTGACCTTAAGTGCCCCTCAAATATATGTCTAATCTTTTTTTTTTTTTTTTTTAACAAGAAATGACTTATTTCAATCCCAACAGCTTTTGAAATAATGTTCTGGTGCCAAACGAAACTGCTGAAAAGCATTCTAACGTTTACAGCTTGGTAAAGCCCACTGAGTCAAGTTTTGCAAAGACAAAAGCCTTGTCGCCTTGTCATATGATGCACCCAGTTCTAGATTACAACCTCACCTGTGATCACTAACTCATCAGTCAATTAGTGGGTGTGTATAAAAAGAACCCCAGCACACCAGACCTTCACATCAACTGCAGCTTGACCTCTGACAACATGCCTAAGATTCACCCTGAGACCAAAGCGCTGATTATCTGAAGACCAGATCCACTGCTGAGGTGGCTGACACCTTCATTGTGTCTCAGCGTCAAGTACAAAGAATAAGAAAAAGATTTCAAGAGACTGGAGATGTTTTTGACAAGCCCAGGTCCGGCAGACCCCGCAAGCCAACTGCTCGGGAGGACTGTTTGTTGGTTCGAAAGTCCAAGGCCAGCCCCTTTTCCACTGCAGCAGAGCTCCACCAGGCCTGGTCACCTCAAGTTTCCGTGTCAACCAGAACAGTTTGCAGAATTCTGTCTCAAAATGGCCTCCATGATCAAATCAGTGCCCAGAAACCAGCACTAAACAAAAGGCAATTTAAAAAACGTGTGGCATTTGTGTAGCCCACAGCCTGCTAAAAGGATGGACGCTGGAAAAGTGGCAGAAGATGGATTTCTCGGATGAATCTTCGGTTGAATTACATCACAGCCGCCGCAAATATTGCAGGACACCTACTGGAGCCCGCATGGATCCGAGATCACATAGAAAACACTTTAGTGGCAGAAAAATCATGGTCTGGGGTTACATCCAGTATGGGGGTGTGTGAGAGATTTGCAGGGTGGAAGGCAATAAATATAAAGAAGTATTAGCTACCTCTTACATTCCCAACCATAAAAGGGGTCAAATTTTCAGCAGGATGGTGCTCCATCACATACTTCCATCTCTACATCAAAGTTACTCAAGGCGAAGAAGATCAAGGTGCTCCAGGACTGGCCAGCCCAGTCACCAGACTTGAACATCATTGAGCATGTCTGGGGTAGAATGAAAGGAGACGAAACCAAAGAATCTTGATGAACTCTGGGAGGCATGTAAGACTGCTTTCTTTGCCATTCCTGGTGACTTCATCAATAAATTGTAGGAATCATTGTCGAACCGCATGGATGCAGTCCTTCAAGCTCATGGAAGTCATATAAGATATTAAATATGGATCTCACAGCACCACTACTAAATTCACTGATGTTATGCAACATATTTTTGTATTTGAAGTTAATTATTTGTTCAATTTTCACATTACTCTCTGTAGGCGACAAAACTTTTGTCTTGCCAAAATCTGACCTTTCTTCGTTCATTAAATGATCAATCTTTCTTCAGTGAAGCAAATTTATTTTAGTATATTCAACCTAATTTGGGAGGGTTTTAGCTTTCATATGAGCCATTTCTAAAACCAATGGATTCATTAAAAGTCAGGTTATAAGCTGTTGTTTCTACTAAATGGTTAAGCGACAAGACTTTGGTCAGGGACTGCACATACTTGTATTTGTCCCAGTCTTGTGAACACAATGTCTCAAACCGCCTGGAGAGAAAGTCTTCAAATTGAACTGGTAGTCAGAGGTCAAAGGTTAAGGTTTTGTGAGCATGTACATGGGCACAGGTTGTGCATTGATTATGACAACATCTTAGACAAAATATCAAACAGGATGAAATTACTTTTTTTTTTCTTTCTTACTCTTGATGCATTAAATACAAACTTAGACAAAGTCATCACTGCGTGTATTATGGACAGACATGGATGTTAACACCAGCTCGACTGGTTGGCAGAGTTGTGGTTATTCTTGTCTTAATCCATTTTCAAGCATTACAACAGTTCATGCTCATTTTACACAACTCCAAGATGTGCATTGAATTGAGTGGTCACTTAAAGTGCATCTGTTTTGGTTGGATTACCTGGTGGATTGTGGGTGTTCAGTTCTGTAAGTTAACACTGGTGAACAATGTAATCAGGTTTTTATTAATTACACTGTCCTGAGTTAAGGGTAATGGCAAGCAAGCGACTCCTTATTACATAATAACCACTTACAGGTGAGTATTTATTCCTAAAGAGTTCTCATGATTTATTTTTTGGGGCCTATGCAGAGGAATTGCAACTTTTGTTTGGTTTTTGATGGTTTGCAGAGTAATAATTTTTGCAAAGTGAACTCTTGTATGTGAGCTGCTGTCTCTTCTTCAACAGAAAGGAGATGAAGGTGAGGAAGGTGAGGAAGGTGTGACAAGTGAAGGTAAGAAACTGGCGATTTTCTGGCCACTAAGGGAGCAGTGTTTTCACAAGTTTTGTCAGTATCTTGTACATTCACAATGTTCGCACACGTCCCTGCTGATCAGTTCACATTGTTTCACAGTTGGCAGGAATGTGCAAAGAGTCGCATTCATGCAGCTGCAAAGGCAGTGAAGACTGCAAGCTCAAAAGCAAGGATGTAAACAGCATTTGACATATTTAATGAAGGAAGATGCATAGTACACTTAACTGAGAAACACTAAATGTAAATATAACTCATTTGAAAACTTGAACAAGTTAGCTTCAACAACCCATTTCCTTCCTTTTTGATTCACTATTACTTCCCTGTTTTTGTTTTCTTGCAGAGTTTGACAAGTTCCTGGAGGAGAGAGCCAAAGCTGTAGAGCTGGCTCCCAGCCTACCGTCTCCACCTAGTGGTGACCCAGGTGCAGTGCAGGGAACCCCCAGCCACAAGCAGCCAGACAGACCAGAGGATGCGTTGTTCACCATGTAGACCTTTGATCCCCAGTCCAAGACGCCACCAGCTTTGCAGCTTCACCTTTGGACCGATGGACACTGAAACACATCCACCTCCATCACGACATGAGTTATATGACAGAGATTTATACATGATATAAAGGGAATCTTTCATCTGTTAATTTCTCTCAACAAAAAGGAAAACCCTACAAATGTTCTATTTTGATATGCCACCATAAAATGAATCTTACTCTTATGATGATCAATGCAGAGACAGTGAGGCAGCCTGCTTATTCCTCCTGTGTTTAAAGAATCCCCCACAGCCTGTCGTGGACTACGGAGCTTCATGTTGCAGCTAATCCTGATAAAGCAATGTAGAATTTTATAAAAAAGAGATGCTCCTCTGTCCCCTAAGATATCCATCATTTTTTTTCAAGCCCTACAGCATGCATTAACACAGCCAAACTTAGTTAAGTTTTATTAAACTAACAGTAATGATATGGTTCTTACTGCTAATTATAGGCAGAAACACTGCACATACCTATGTAATATTGTTTTGCTGTTTGTGTGTCAGTCTAGAGTTGAATTGTATATCTGTAAATGACAAATGTCGTGTGTATATTTAAGCTATGTATGTATGAAAGAATTATGTAGATTTTTGGAACTAGGCCATGTGCCAGCTGCTGTATTAGTTGGGATTTACCTAATTTAGTTCTGCTTTTTCACGAGAAAACGGAATATTATACACCTAATCATAAACAAAAACTAAAAAGATGAAGGGAAATTGGTCTGTGACGGGCATAATTGTGCACATTACTAACAAATGTGCTCTTTGTTTTGAAATCTGCCTCTTTTTGTTGACTTCTCTTTGAGCTGCACTTGTTTGACATGATGGTCAGAACAGGTATACCAAGATTGTTTTTTGCAGAGACTTTATGAGCTTAAGACTGCAGCTGTAGTTCTTGTCTTTGTTATCATCTCTATGCTGAAGATGGATGCAAATATTTTTGCGTTGTTGAATGAGCTTGTAGGCCGCAGCCGTAGCTGTGGAAGTGTGCTGTTATGACGAGTGACTGTAGGTTTTCACTCACTTTTGTGTGGATTTGGCTGCATGTTCTCTCCTTCAGAATTGAGTTTAGAGGACCAAAATCTTTTTGTTTGCTTTTGGACAAAAAAGGAAGAAAACAATCACAGCATATCCAGACTAGATAAAGGAGTAGTTCATACACATCTGGTTCAGTCCAGGATTGTAATGAAAATTCTGAATCACCTCATGAAGCTGTTTGCACATTTCTTTTTCCTTTCCTGTTTGTTTTTTTATGCTGACATCTTAAAAGGACTGACCTTTTAAACATGACATTTGTTTTCAGAAATGAGCTTGGTGCAGACACACTGCTACAAATGAGACATTTTACTCTTTGACAGTAATAAATGCAACATATTCCCGCAATCGCAACAAGCTTCAAACAAGCATACACCTTGGCAGTGAGGTTATGTTTCAACTTGTACTGTAAATCGACAAACACTTGACCAGATGTAAACTGTAATTAATGAGGAATGTCTGAAAATATTTGAACAGAAGTGCAGAGGTAATTTATTCAGATCAGTTTTAATAAAAAGTTTTATTTTAAATTGCTTTATTTTACAAAAGGGAAATTGACAGAATGAGATGTTGTCATGCTGGTGTGTGTTGTTTGTTTGCTGTGTGTTGTTTGTTTGGAGTTTGGATTTTTTTTTTTTTTTTTATACATTGCAGGTGGCTAATGTATCTTCTTTTTTGTTCATTGGTTTTGTGGGTATTCCGTTTGGTTGAATACAGCAAATGTGTCAGCATAGTTTAAAGGATGCATATTTTTATTACACTACTACACTTATAATTTGATGAACTGATGAGCACGTGAGAAAAGGGGAGATAATCACACAAATTTTGTTTCCTGTTTGAAGTGTTCAGATGAAGTGTTTGTGTCAACTACTCTGTCCATCTCATTTGCTTGGAAAAAAAAAATGTTTGTTTAAATAATACATGTCATTACTATCCTGTTCAACTCTGCCCTGGAGCCACTTGGTTTATTTCAGTGTGACCTGTTTGCCAGTGATTTGTGACAGAATCCCATCACACGAAAAACCTGCAGAGGAACGTTTCTTTGCACAACACTGGATAATAGGAGAAGAGATGCTGTGCTCTGTGACCGCTACTTCCCTGGGTTGCCTCATCTCTTGTTTCTCTTTGTGTTGTTTGACTTCTGCATGAACTCTATTAAAACATTAGCAGTGTGTGATATTTTGCGTTTTTGTCTTTTTATTATGTTGTCTAATAACATGCACAATTGGATCACTTTGGGAATCAAACCCGCTTCGCTAAAACGTGCCTTTCTGTGCCATCCTTTGCCTGGACTTCTCTTCAGATGTTAATGGCTGAAACTGACCTGTAGTAAACCGTTTCCATTAACCCCCTCAACCCCACCCTGCCTTTCTCTGGAGGCCCATGGGCCCCACACCAGGGGCTTCCCCATTGGTTGTCTGGAATCGCCTCATCCAGCAGCATTGCCCCTCACATTCTGTCTCAGTCACTGGAGGGAGCGTTTTCCCGGCTAAAAAAGAAAGAGGGGTGTGTCAGACAGTAGACTGCTGTGCACCAGTACACAGGATCCACATTTGTCTTTACGAATGAGCAACTGCTTCTATCGTGTTTAATTTCTGTTGCACAGCAGAGCGGCAGGTGGATTGTTTCTTTGAAAGGTAAATGGATGGCTTTATGATTTAGAAATCTGATCTCAGGAAGAAAAAAAAAAAAAAAAAGTAAAACTACCGGCTTTGTCTTTTGTTTCCTGTTTCTTGGATGTTATGTCTGTTCAAGCGATTTATGTAGGTAGTGGTGTAAATCAGAAGCTGAAGTATCACGTTTTGAGATTGAGATTTGTGAATGTGAGATTTTATATGGCACAATGATGTTGATACTGACTGCTGATGCTGCAGTTACACAGACATCTGGACAATTTTAGCACGCCCTATCTGTGACTGTTATCCCCCTCAAAGACTGATAAATTGTGATATTTGACAAGCAGCACATTAATCCTACATCTGTTTCAGAGGAAGAGGACGGAGTTGTCGGATCACTGCTGGATTGTTTTCTTGAAAACAGAAATATGGAGGATCCACATTTTTGCCAGGCTCCACAGTGATACCCCACCCCGCTTTTGTGATTCTACCCACCACATGCAATCCGTTAGCACACCCTGGTGGTTGGTCAAAAGTGCCAGACAATACTCTGCTCAGAAAAGCGTCTGACATCTTGACCCATATAGAAAGCGGTATAGACAGCCACATTTTAAAGCAGCATCTTATGATTTTGCTTCCACAAAAAACACA
>CAAKHG010050350.1:62135-74079 GCA_901007715.1 Dactylopterus volitans
TTTTGGATGAATGGAGGCGTCATCTACAAAGCGTAAGCTTGGTCTCTTTAAAAATGGATACCCCTTACAACATCTAATGGCCAGGTCTTGAGAGCAGTGACACAGGAGGAGACTGTGAGATTAAAGTTGGAGGTAAGGGAACAAGAGGAGAGAGACGACAAGAGATGGAAGAAGACTGATTTTTTTTTTTAAAGCTATTGACCTGCCCTGCTAATGATGCAACCAAGGAGGCAAATGCACACAGTCATGTGTCTCTCCTCTTTGCTGTCACACAGACAGACGTACGCAGCACCATGTGGCCTGCTGCCATGCTAAAGGGAACAGCTAGAGCTGGCTTCTGCTTCCCTGTTCATCACTCTCACACACGATCTTCAATTCAACCGTGAACGCTTAATAAACCTTAGTCCCATGCAAGAAACTTGTGTTATTGCATACGGGATATGTGGGACTGATCATCTTTATTAACATATTCCCAGCTGAAAAATGTATAAGATGCCAGCGGGCCTCATTAACTTGCAGAATGGCATAATATTTTAAGGTCATTTTGGGTCTATATGTCTTGAAACCTGCTGAATAGCTCGCTTTCCTGCACCTAATGCACACCCCATTTAAATCCAATCACATAATTAATGGCACTTATTTAGCATATATGAGGAAAGACAAAGGGTTTGTGTGTGTGTTTGTGTGTGTGTGTGTGTGTGTGTGTGTGTGTGTGTGTGTGTGTGTGTGTGTGTGTGTGTGTGTGTGTGTGTGTGTGTGTGTGCGTGCGTGTGCGCGTGAACAACACCTGCCCAACTCTGACTCTGGTTGGCTTACCATGAAATGTTACTCTACCTTAGCCAATCACCATCACCTATGCGGTTGCCCCGCCCAACTCCCCAACCCTCCTCCGTGGCTGAGAGAGCCTGGTCGGATCAATCAGATGAAAACAGCTTCAGGGAATTTAGTTACAGTAACAAGCCACATTTTATTGTCAGTAACGGTGACGGCACTGTAACCATGGAAACTATTTTGCTTTCTTGTTAGTGAAAAAAAGCAACGGCGTTTAAATGTAGCGGCGTTGTTCCCATCACTGGCTATGAGTGAGTCCTGTGCTTTGTGGAATTTTGAATCATAAGTGAGTTAAAACTGGTACGCGAAGACCAGCGTGAACATAAACGGCGTTAGCGGTCAAACTGCGGTGTCGACAGCAAAAGTAGGTGATGCGGAAGACGAGAGATGACCACCGGTCGCCAAGGTTACGGGGAACCAGCTGATGCGGAAGCCGAGCAGATTCATTCAAATCAGCCCCCGCCCCCCCCACCGATCGCTGTTGGTTGATCGGGTTTACAAACCGGTTGATAACGAGGCTGTGCTGGTTTACGTTGCCACGGTTACGGAGACTTGCGGTGGATTGATTTACAGTTATTAAACATGAACCGATCCATGCTTTGTGCGGTTCCCACGCGTAGCTGGAGGCCAATCGGAGGAGAGTAATCATAAGGTATGGTGTATAGTTGTACTGTATAAGTATTGATACGGCTGTGCGTCAGCCGCGGACTCATTTGCAGCGATTCAACGTGAACTGAACCCGGTGCTCATTACACCGCATAGCTGCAGGCCAATCGGAGCGGAGCAATCACCCACACCGTGGTGCGAGTAAGTGTGGGTGGTAACCGTCATGCCAGCAAGATAACGTCCAGACTCTTTTCAAACGCAGGAAGCGGTCGTAGGAACTGCTGGAGGAACCAACGCCTTGTTCCTGCGTCCAGTCGCCGCTCATTTCTGGGGGGAGGATTTCAGTTCATGCGTCTGTTTACACGTACAACCTTGGCCGGCATGGGGGGGGGGGAACGTCAGAAGTTTGCAGTGATTGGTCCAGAAGCTGAATGTGCCATGACTGGTTGGACACTTCAGCCAGTGTTACCATGACAACCCTCACGTTTAAAATGATAACGGTGTGCACAACGCTGTTAATGTTAGCCTCATATGTCTCCCTACATATATATATATATATATATATATATATATATATATATATTCTCACTCAGTGAGAAAGATGTGCAGAAATTTCTCCATTGCCCCCTGGTGGCCGGCTGAAGCATAGCTGATAAACTCCGCCTCCTCTATGTTAGCTCTCTTCATATCGTATTTTTTCCCCCAAAGATGTTTCTGTCATTTCAGGTGGTTTTTATGACACTGATTTGAAAGTCGAGGGGCCCAAAGCTAATTTTCTATAACTTATTATTGTCTGTCTGAACCTGTAAAAAAAAAAAGAGCCTTTTAACGACCATATTTTGGCCTCATTATTGCGCGACAGGAGGAGGTGGTGCTCCACTGTCCAGCAGAGGGCGCTGAGATCCTATAACGGCGTCCTCTATCATGGTAACAGAACAAAAAAAACACCTTTGAAAGTTCATACTTCTCGTGGGACCCCAACAGGAGATGGCTCCTCTCAAAAAAGCTCTTTAAGCTCCTCTCAAAAAAGCTCTTTAAGCTCCTCCCAAAAAAGCTCTTGAAGCTCCTCCCAAAAATGCTCTTTAAGCTCCTCCCAAAAATGCTCTTTAAGCTCCTCCCAAAAGCCGGCAGCACCTCATCAAGGCTGAGAGAGTCGCGTCCTTGTCAGTCGCAGCGGAATTCCGAGAGCTTCCCGTCATGCCTTTTTGCATTCAGCACGGTTGAAAAACAAAAAAAAAAACAGAATAAAATAAACAACCAATAGCTGCTCTCCTTAGCCAGCCAACCCAATCGCGTGCGAGCGAAGCCGTGGCGGCGGGCTGCGCCGGCGCCGACTACCGGAGCTGAGCACTCGTGCCTGCGGTAATAATCTCCCTCCGGAGAACCATTCTCCTGGATAAATATTGGTTTTGCGTTGGCCGCCGTAATGGCGGCGGGGGTGGCGGGGGCCCCCGTAAGCGACGCTGTCTGTCACGCCGCCGGCGGGCCGGCGTGGGAGTCGTCGGCGCGTTGTGGGGGTCTCTCCGACGCTCATTTGAATCCGCCGGCGCCCCAATCACGCCGCCGCCGCTCGGCGACCGCCACACTTCCACGCTCCGCTCGCGCCGCACTCCCACTACCTGTTTGGGAGCGCCGGCACTCTCATTTGCATGAAATAAGATGGAAATGGAGCCCTTATTTATGCCAACAGAAATGGAGTGTGTTATTAAGGGCACTATTGTGCAAAAGAGACGGCGGCGGTAAGAATACATTACGGGGGCTATTTCTGGAGTGGCTCGAGTCACGCGGAGGGTAATGCTTTACAGGTCCCTGATGACTGCAGTCTGGATGGGCTGTGTGTGTGCGTGTGTGTTGTTTATGTGTGTTTTATATGTGGATGCGTGTGTGTGTGCGTTTTTTTTCTTCTTGTTTATGCGTTCGAGTGCTCGTGGGTTTGATTGGGGCGCCCGGGTGAATGTGACTCCGGGAGACGAGCGCCGCGCGGCGACGGACGCGGCCTCCTGTGATTGACAGGTCCTCGCCTTCGTGCTGGCTTCATTGCAAGTGTCTGTGCGCGCGCCCGTGTGTGTATGTGTGTGTGTGTGTGTGTGAGCCGGGCAGGAGGGAGGTGGCGCTCCTTCTCCGTCAAGTCGGGCGGCGATACAGCGGTTCGAAGCTGTCGGGTGGGTCATTCCCGAAGCCGGAACGGGGACCAGGCTAATGTCTGGAGGCAGCCGGTGGCCACTGCTCTCACGTATGTCTGCAAAGTGCTATGAAGCTTTAATAAGCGACCGCGAGAGAATGGATTATTTTTATCCCTGTTTACCAACCCATTCATGGCAATTTCCGGGCTCTTGGTCCGATATTCCCGCCTTGAATCGCCACGACTCTCCTGAAACAAGTTTTTCTTAGCCCGCGGCGGCTAACGCGGCTAATGATAAGCTGCGCAGCGCCGTGATTGAGACTTGCGTCGCTAAACCAGAGCGCGGGGAGGCGTTAAAACCCCCTCTCTGACCGACGGGAGCGCCCATGCTCATTTGCATATCTATATTTAAGTGCCGGTAGGATGGCAGCCAAGCGAGACGGGGCGGTGATTGTTTCTGCGTATAAAACCGGAGGAGATGGACGTGAACGTCGCTCATTCGACGTCAGCCAGATCGTCTGGTAAAAAAAAACAAAACATAACCATTATAACCAGACCTTGTGTGTTGGTGTTCACAGCACTTCCAACATTAGGATGTACATAATCATGCTCCTAGCATAACATCCTCGACAGCAGGAAGCGACGCCATTTCCCCCCGAACCAGCAGTCGCATTTTCAACCTTTTGGCAGAATGTGCACTTTATTTTCGTTCTCGTGACAACTTGCGAAAATGAGTGTGCAGCGGCCCCCCAGTTAATCATGGGAGTTCCGTTGTAAAAATGACCCGCGATAGGCGGAATCCGCAAAGTACTGTTTTTTTTTACAGTCATTATAGATGTTTTAAGGCTGTGAAACCCTTCACCACACACACACCTTTTTCATAGAAAAATAAGTCCAGCCCAGTATTCCGTAATGGTGCCCTACAGCCGCGTGATTTCCACCTTCCTTAAGCATGTCCAGAAGTCTCAACTTCTTGTGCGACGGTTAGCATCTTCCTCTGCGACCGCAGCCGCCTTTGAAGGCGCAGAACGTTTCGTCGACATTGTGGTTTTTGTGGGGAAACAAAACTCGCGAACACGCAGTGTGACATCGGGCGCGTGCAGGTCGAGCAGCATGCCGTTAGCAAAACTCTGGGATAGCAGGTTAGCATCATCAGGTTTGCGTCAGACAGCTTGTTGGGGATTTCCAGACAGCAGCTTTATTTCTACCAAATTAAACGTCGACCACACAACGCCGGGTCTCGATGGCACTATATCTACAAATAATACATGAAGAGTGGAAATACATACAGCTTAATAACCTGCACCAACTCGTCGTCACTGTTGAGAGAGAGTCCGATGTCGTTGAAGTGGTCGGAACATAACGTCATTAGTATGCACCGCTCTGGCACAACTAAGTAGAACTCAAAGAGATGCGCCGCCTTGTGGCTCAATCTGGCACCGCAGTAATTGACTCCGGCTGTTACAGCAGCACTCTGGAGTCTCGCCGCTAGCCGTCGAAGATTTACGTAAATTTGGCAAGCTGAACGCATTCTGTACTGTTTAGGAGACGCGGCCCGAATTGAAAATGGTCTACGGTCCCCTTAGCCAATCAACAAGCAGAACACAATGCACTGTAAAGAAAAAATTAATTAATTAATTAAAAAAAAAAGCATGCAAAATTGCACACAAAAAAAAAAATCTGCGAAACTGCGAGGCCGCACCACATTACAGCGAGGGATAGCTGTGAACTCCAAAATTAAGTTATGGGCACAGTCAGAAATACGTTTCTTGTGGTTTGGATCTTGGATTTTGTCCAGGAGCGAGACCCTGAAACCTCTGCTGCTTCCTGATGTTGGCGCCTCGCCTCCATTATCGCTGTGTGAGTGTGTGTGTGTGCATGGATGAGTGAGGTAATTGTGTAAAGCACTTAGACTGGATAAAAGCGCTACGTGGATGCGGTCCATGACCGGCCATCGCAGGATGACCTCCAACTCTAATCTACTAAGATATCTGCAAACACTTGTTTCTTATGGTTTCTTATGACAACCAAAATAGCAAAAAAAAAAGTTCCAAATGCGTAGTTTTCTTTTCATTTGCTTCACAGTTGTGCGAGTTATAGTTTGTTCTACCTGAACTAAACATACGCTCACACGACTCGTGTGAGCGTCACAATCGGCCTTAAAACTGAAAAGCATCTCTCATGTCATAAAAGTACAAAATGAAGACGGCCGCCGCTGGTGCTCGTCTGTAAATGCAGGAACCACCGACGCAAAGGATGGAGCGTTAAAACCAGGCTCCAGCAGTGTTCATGAACACCTGAAGCTACTACGACTGTGTACGGGCCCTGGACTACTGCATACGGGTCATCTATTACTGCGTACAGGTCCTATACTACTGCATATGGGTCCTCCACTATTGCATAGAGGTCCTCTACTACTGCATACGGGTCCTCTGCTACTGCATAGAGGTCCTCTACTACTGCGTGCGGTCCTCGACTACTGAGTACGGATCCTTGACTACTGCATATGGGTCCTCTACTACTGCATATGAATCCTTACTACTGCATAGGAGTCCTCTACCACTGCATACGGGTCCTCTACTACTGCATAGAGGTCCTCTACTACTGCGTGCGGGTCCTCGACTACTGAGTACGGATCCTCGACTACTGCATATGGGTCCTCTACTACTGCATATGGATCCTTACTACTGCATAGGAGTCCTCTACTACTGCATACAGGTCCTCTACTGCTGCATGGGTCCTCTACTACTGCATACGGGTCCTCTACTACTGCATATGGGTCCTTACTACTACATAGGAGTCCTCTAATCCTGCATACAGGTCCTCTACTACTGCGTACGGGTCCTCTAATCCTGCATACAGGTCCTCTACTACTGCGTACGGGTCCTCTAATCCTGCATACAGGTCCTCTACTCCTGCATATGGGTTCTCTACTACTGCATACAGGTCCTCTACTACTGCATACAGGTCCTCTACTACTGCATACAGTTCCTGTACTGCTGCATATTTGTTCTCTATTACTGAATGCAGTTCTACTACTACTGCATACAGTTCCCCTACTCCTGCACACGAGTCCTCTTCGACTGCATTCAAGTCCTCTTTTACTGCATATGGGTCCTCTGCTACTGCATATGGGTCTTCTTCTACTGCATATGAGTCTTCTGCTGTATGTGGGTCCTCCACTACTGCATACGGGTCCTCTGCCACTGCAAACAGATGAGCAACTACTGCATGCGGGGTCCTCTGTGACTGCATCTGGGCTCATGGTGGTGTGAACGTCTTCGGTGTAATATATATATATATATATATATATATATATATATATACACACACACGTTGGTATGTATATGCATGTGTGTGTGGACGTTGCGACTTGACATTCTTCCTGGCCGCCTCTGACCTCACTTTTAAACACTGAGACTTCAAACTTGATACATAAAATCGTTGTTCATTGCTTTGTCTTCAACACGTATTTGCAGTTATCGCATTAACATCTTAAACACGACTGTTTTCTTCCTGGAAGCTAGAAAACGTTTTACGTGGACTTCGCTATATAAAATATTTGCAGACTCAATGTTTACCATCAAGTCTTTTATGAAATGTCAGTATTTGCTCACGCCGTGCGTCATGTCAAATGAAAGGGAGCGACGTCAAAGTGGGCGGGGCCTCCAGTCTCAGGCTGTCCTATTTCTTTTTTTTTAAATGAACCTTAATTTCCACGTCCCCTTTCGCTAACCCCGGCGCGACCTCTCTCCGGCCCGACCCGACCCCCACCAAACGTAAACCTGCTCTGCTCACTAATCCTTGACTGGCCTCTGGGTGACCCGCGACCTTTAACCTCGTCAGGTTCACCCTTCCGAGGCTGCTCTGGCTTCGCGGTGAGCGCTTTTGGGCTCCTTGATTGGGGGAGGCTGCACCACCGCGGAGGAAGCTGCGAACGTGTTGTTTTACAGTAATTTCTGTGTGTATCTGGTGTCTTACTCAGTTTTGTAACACACAAAACTGTGAGTTACAAATTAAGTTACATATAAATACTTTGGATTACCCCTGGAATATTTTGCCTAACAGGAGACCAGTGCTGTGCAGTGTGTTTGGAGACACTACAACTACATATAATAGCGATACATGTATAATATTATTTTTTTTTATGCATATGTTCGGTGTTGCACTTTGTAGACGGTCCCTAAACACCTAGCTGGTCGCCTCGCTGACTCTGACAGGAAAACAGGCAAAACCGCCGTTCTAACAAAATTTCGCTTGCGTGACGTTAATCCCACAAGTTCGAATCAGTGAAGATCTGTCCAGCTTTTACCGGATTGGCCGAGATTTGGGCGCAATTACCAGCGGGGTTTTTGCACTGCACCGCTATCTTACGCCCTTCTTGACCACGAGCATGTAACATCTTGCCTGTTTTGCTTCCATTAGTTGCCTCCTATGAATTTAAGAGCAAATATGACCAAAGCACATGAAATAATCCCTTCGGGTAATCTATTTTTTCTCCTCAGATTACCCCCTATTTACACTGTAACTGAATGCAATATTTTGTCCTCCGTACTCAGTTTCTCTCGTGCGATGACTCCCCGGATGAAGACGCGTTTTATCCTCCACAGGTCTTTTTTTTAATATATATATATATATATATATATATATTTAATGGGGTTTATTAGAACGAGAGGAGCAGCCGGCGAGCGCGTCTCATCGGTCCCGCTGACGGGCGGCCATTTTCACGACTGAATCCCGAAAACAAGAGGAAGGGAGAGAACAAAAAAAAAAAAAAGTTACCCATTAACTGGAAGTCCCCCCCTCCACCTCCACCACCCCTTCCCAGAGCTAAATTGGCGCAAATAGTCCCTCCATGTGGAAGATATATGGAACGCCGTTTTGCTGATGGCGTCGGGGGGCGGCTTGCGTACGCGAGCATTTAAAGGGACGGGGGAACAAAGCAATAAAAGCGAGGAGGAAGAAAGGATGGAGAGAGAGAGAGAGAGAGAGCGAGAGAGAGCGAGCTGTTGTTGGGAAACACACACATCAAATAAGCTCGTGTCAAGTCCAGCGTGGTCCCATAACTTCTCCGCTCAACCAGAGGTCAAACTGGGGTCAAGCTCTATTGATTTCCTTCCAGGCTTTGCGGCCGTATTTCTCTCGCTAATAGCGCGAGCAGCCCTTCGCCGGCGCTGGGCGTGTCCCCCCCACCCCACCCACCCCCCATCAGACGCGCGTGAGATCGAGAACCTTCCCGGGTTCTCCCTCGTATCTAAATGCTAAAAAGTGCGGCAAGGACGCTCCGATTGGACAACAGCGTCGTCTTCGGCGCCGGAGGATTACTCATCCGATATGTTTGTGGCGCGCGCGCAGTTGATTGTGCTTTATTGTGCGTTTGCAAGCTTATCATTTTTTTTTTTGCGCGCGCGTGTGTGTGTGTGTGTGTGATCGCTGGCACGCTGGTGATGGATCGCAGCAGTTCCCTGTTTACCTAGCCTCATGATTTCCTGCGCGCGCGTGTAACAAGTGGAGTTTGGCAGGATTAATGAGCGCACAGCTTGCTGAATGTGTGTTTGGCGCCGCGGAGCACTCCATCATGGCCCGCCGCCGCCGCCGAACCCCCCCCTCCAACACACACACGCGCACGCGCACACACACTCCCACACACACACCCGCACGCACCCTGCACCCTGTAACTCACCACTTACCCCGGCTCTTAATTACACATGCTTAGCCATGTCCCATTAAGCACCCCCTCCCCACCTCCTCCCCACCGCCGCCGCCACCGCCGCCGCCATGCTCAACATTATTAAAGCATCCTCATTTCTCATTGGCTGCAGGGTTTTAATATAGTCGCCGCCACTGCAGCAGGTGTGGAGGTAAATTACCGGCTTATGCTGAAAGGTGTTCCCAATATTTTGGCCATCCCACTCACACACACCAGGGTTGACCAAAACATTAGGGACACCTCTCAGCGCGACCCGGCGCAGTTCAGCGGCATCACAATTTGCAGTCCTGATAGCGATCGTTATTTCATGCAAACGCCACGTCTCGACCCCTCGCCCGCATCACCCGACCTGAAACTGAAAGCCGCGTCACATGTGAAGTGCACGAGATGCCGCGGTTCTGGGAAAAGTCTTTCCCAGAGCGTCGATTGTAGGGCGATTAAGAAATATTTTTGCGCATTTTTGCACATTTTCGTAATATTTTTGGTATTTTAAGTCATTCGGATCCGCATTTCTGATAGAATGTTCACCGATAAACATTAAAACCACTGCATGTTTACCGCAGAACACAATGCAAGACGCCTGGAATGAATTTGCAATGATATATAATATGATATTAAAGTAATATATTGTTATGATTGCTAATGGGAGTGTAATTTGTGAAGGTGCTGAACTTGACTGGGTTGAGCTGTCCCTAATATTTTGGTCACACTAATGCATATGAGTGGGCTAACCAAAATATTAGGGACCCCTCCCAGTGTAACCCAGTACAGTCCAACAGCGTCACAAACTACAGTCCCGATAACAATCATTCAAACATGTCAACACCTCTCTCACACACATTCAATCACAATTCAACATAAAACTCCTCCTGAAGGGAGAACTGATCGCAGGGCTGTTGTATTATACTCTATGGTGGACACGCAGCGGTCATAATGTTATGGCTGATCGCTGTTATAGACCAACATACCAAATCTTGTTTAAGATGAAGCTCCTGTTTTTATTATTTATTGTTTTCATTATTTAGCTAAGGTCACTTTGAATATGTCTGGTGCTGCTACAGTAGCATATCTATCTATCTATCTGTCTATCTATCTATCTATCTATCTATCTATCTATCTATCTATCTATCTATCTATCTATCTATCTATCTATCTATCTATCTATCTATGTATAATAAATAATAATAAAAGTGCTCCTGCTCAGCTGTGGTTGGTGTTTGCAAAATTTCCAGCCTGTTCCCAATATACTTTTCTAAACTAGCATGTTTGCTAACCACCAAGCTAACGCCACCACAGCTATGTGTTTTTTGGGGGTTTTTCCGCCACCGGATGATGAGACAGTTAGCCGCATCCAGCGAGACGGCAGCGATTAACGCCGGCCCGCCGCTAACGGAGGCCCGGCCGCGTCCCCGCCTGGCGGTCGCGGCATTTTAGTCACAGATGATCTGGGATTATCTGCCTCGTCTCGGTTTAAAAAAAAAAAAAAGAAAGAAAAAAAAATCCCTCATCCCAAACCTGCCGTCGCATCGGTCTTCCGGCGATATGATTTGCTCGTGATTAAAGTGAAGCAAGAGGCTCAGTGGGGGCCCACAGCTTGACGCGCGATATATTGAACGCGCTCGACTCCAATTTCCTGCTTTATGTGTGACAGGAAGCAGCTCGAATGTGTGTGTATGTGTGCGCGCGCGTGTGTGTGTGTGTGTGTTCATATCACGTGCGCCTCGCAAGGCAAGTTTGGTGTAAATATGTTTGCATTTGTGTTTATACCCTGCTTTCTTATTCCGGTAAAATATGTTTTCCTGTTGTTGCGACGTGTGTGTGCGCGCGTGTGTGTGTGTGCGTGTGTGTGTGTGCGGGAGAAAGGAGGACAGCCAGGGTAGAGCAGAAATCAAATCACTTAATTGCTGCATTTTTCATCTCCATCTTTTGTTTTATGGCGTCTGAGGGCCGGCGAGCGGCTCCGGCTGTGATTCATGGGCGTCGGCGAGGCCCGTGAGCGGCGCCATCCCTCATCGGCACCGGGGGGCCGTCGGGGGATGTGTGTGGGGGGGGGCGCCCACGCACCCGCAGCACCCACACAATTACCGTGATGAATATGACTTGTTTTTGTTGTTTTTTGGTTCCTCTTTTTTGTTGTTTTTTTTACTCCCTTCCTTTCTTTTTATCCGGCGAAACGGGGCGGCGCTTAATGAAGTCGGCGAGTTGTCAGAAAAAAAAGAGGCGGTGTGCCATCGCGGGTTGGCTCCGCCCCCTCCGGGCGGGTCTCATGAGGCCTGAGCGCCTTGAGAGAACGCCAGACGAGGAGGGGAGGGTGGAAGGGTAAAGTGGGGGGGGGACGTGCTCGCTGATGGCGTTCCGAGATTCGAGGAGCGTCTCATAATGGAGAGACGGAGCGCGGAGACGGCGGGAAGGAGGAAGGAACAAGAGAGGCGCAGGAAGCGAGTCGCAGATACCGCGAGACGCCGCGTGTCGGAGATGGGAGATGAGCGGGCGCGCGATAAGGAAGAAGGGAAGATAAAGGCGGGAAGGAGAGCGGGCGGGCGGGCGGGCGGGCGGGATCGTGGGGAGATGCTCTGGCGGATGAGGCCTTTTTATGTGCAAGCAGGTTGATGCCGCACGAGACCGAGGATTCAGAGCCGTGATTGGACGCAAAGAGGCCTGCCGAAGCCTCCGCC
>CAAKHG010050353.1:0-21590 GCA_901007715.1 Dactylopterus volitans
GAGCAAGCAGTAATTTTAAAACACACTCGTTTTTAGACCGAAATACACCCACAAACACACACACACACGCACACAGTTCACGAATCACTCGGTCAGATGCTGTGTCATCCCTCGCCCGCGTCCCCAGTTCCTGGTCTTGCACAGTTTGGAAGCCGCACTGACCGGGTCAAGTCTCATAAAGGGCTCCAAGGCAACTACAAGCTAGCTCATGATTCTCATCACGAACAACATGGCCGAGCCGGAGAGGAGAAAAAAAAAACCCCCGAAGATGTTCACCGCCAGAGCAGAGCAGAGAAGAAGGTAAACAAGCAAACAGCCTTACCTGTGGCCAGTCACTGACTCCGGGTAAGTGCTGCTGTGCTGTTTAGCGAGTGTGTCCGGATCTTGCTGTCACAAAGAAGTAAAAAAAAAAAAGCGGTGATTCGGTGGAACCAAAAAAAAGGCTTGTTATGCCTCCTCTTCTTTACCACGGAACGTACGTAACTTGCGTGACGTCACCTGACTGGTTCGTGGACTCCGCGCTTCGAGGCCTAAAGTTGGGCCCCGCGGGCGTCGCCATCTTGGAGTCCCGCAACAAGTAGCTTCCCATGTTGGGACGAGTCGGCGCGGCTGCGGAGGCGGCGCCGCGTGGATGGACGCGGAGGCGGCGCCGCGGACAGCGTTTGCGTCCCCAACGCGAGGTGAGCTTCGCAGCTTTCGTAGCCAGCCGCTTAAATGTTAACGCTCGGGAAACATTGCGCGAGCGGAGCAACGGCGTAGCGCTACGGCAGCGGGCGTTACTCTGTGTAACGCGCGCGAGGTAACGACAGTTGGTAAAATCGAGCTTAGTTAGCTTACTTGACCGTAACTTAGCGAGCGTAGACAGCAGCATGCTAACCTGGGTCGCCAGTGTCGCTAACAAACGTTTATTTACCATCATTGTGAAATGTTATCCAGGGCGTCAGGACTTGCTGGTCGTTCAAGAGTGAACGTTACACCACAGAGTAATGTTTTTTTATTGTGTATTTTCGTAAATGTCAGTGTAAGTCCACGCTGTTTTCCAAATTGCCTACAACATGATATTTTCTTCACTGTTTTATTATTGTTGTTTTTTTTCTTCTTCCATCTCCATATTTTAAGAGGGACCAGTCACTGCTGCATGCTGGGAGTGACCCGGGAGCGTCACCGGCATCAAGCCTGGCTGCGCCGGCGATGGAGGACCTGAGCCATTCACACGTGAATATCATGTTCTTTGACATCGCTCAGACATCCAGGTGGAAGCTGCTGCCAGTCGGCCAAAAAAAACAAAACAAAAAAACACCCTCATGATTATGTATGCCGATTTAGAATATCAGTGCTGTGTGTTGTGTTTGGGAGCGTCACTCATGTAGTTCGGGGCTGTGACGGGACGCGTTTACATTCAGACACTCATCCAGGCTGCTTTCTGTCGCTCAAATAGTGACTAAAGTTGACCAAGAGATTGTTGCCATGAGGAGGCTTCAGAGATTGACAGCTTGATATAACTGTTTGCACCTCGTCGCCATTAGCAATGGATCAATCTGCAATGACGTCATGAACTATTGTGGCCAAACTACAGACTGTTGCAACCGGCTTACTTAAATTGTAGAGATGTATGTTGTTTTTATTACTAATATTTAAATATTTATGCATTTTGACTCTTTGATGCATCTTTCTGGTGCTACAATTTGTGTTTCTCATTTGCAATAAAGATATTTTAAGTGCAAGCCCTCGTTTTAAGTTTAAGTTTTTGTTTTTTTATGGCATGTACTGATGATTTGTTTTAAATTTTAATAAGTACATGAATGTTCTCATGTAAATTACCCTTCCATGTCACATACAGCACTGCAATCCCACGGCAGCACATTGGGAGTTTTGCTGTGTTTTGCAAATAATTAGAAGGCTTTTTCTATGTAAGCTATAGTTAACATTGGAAAAGCCAGGGAAGAATAGAAAGAAGAAAATCCGCCATTTTCCCTCAAAAAAAAAAAAAATCTTACAGTAGTGTTTGTTCTCTTTGTGTCGATTTGTCACTGCCTCGCCTGTCTGCAGAGGTCACTGTTGCTTAGCAAAACTACTTATATCTGAAATAAAACTACATAAAATGGGCATTTTTTCGGCACCAAATGAGACACGGAGTTGTTGAAAGCCTCTTGAATCTCAGATGTAAAGGGAATTCTAATTTGATCCAGTCGAAAAATCAATTCTTTCCCCCCAATTGGCAATGCCTCTCTATAGTTACCGCATCTGACCGAGGGGAGAATGAACATATAGATCTCTGCTGTATTTATGGCTTATTTTCAAGTAAACCCAATCCGACGGCATCGAACAGACAGTGCCGGCTCCATCACTTGTCACCAGCTGACACGCCCTCTCTCGCGGCGCTGTCCTCCCACACCTTCCTCCGCCGTCCCTCCATTTAAACAGCCACATGCACCGGCTTCCCGCGCACGCAATCAATGTAAAGACGGAGCTCGCCGAGTCCGACTCGGTGCGGCGCTGCTTTCGCAGCACAATGCCGGAGAGATTGAGTCAAGAAAGTGATTGGGGGGGGAGACGCGAAAAAGTGAGATAAACCGAGAGAGGCGCGGGCGCGAAGGAATAATGGAGCGAGAGGAGCACGGAAGGAAGCCGATCCAACAAGAGGATGCCGTGACAATTACAGGCAACCGAGCCCCTAACGTCAAAGTGGACCCCTATTTCTGGGAGCTGTCTATTCTTCTGAATGCGAGACAGTAAATACCTTGTTTCTATCCTCCCCAGACGTCAGCGCGCCACAATGGAAACCCTGATGAGGAGCACATGCAATTGCACTCTCTTAATAAAATCTCACAGTTCCCATTACACCCCGGCACAATGGGCCTCTCGCCTGGCCGCTGATTGAGTCCCGACTCTCTGGGAGCAATAATAGTCACCATCCCTCCACCATCATTGCTTTTACACCGCTTCCCCTTCTCTTCCTCCTCCAGCTCCCGTCCTTCCTCCCTCTCCCTTCCCGTCCCCTCCACATTTGCTCTCGCACTTACAAAAGTGACACACCCGAATTCTTTGACCGCCATTGATCTGATTGATAAGTGGCTATACGTGAGGCCCGCCTTTCTCAAGATTGCCTCAGTGGGAGTGTACATAGAGACTGTCAAGGTGCACTGCTGATTGTGAGGGATTTTGAGGGGGTTTTTGCTGAAATTCCTGCGCTTGGGGAAAGGCCAAGATGGTTCTCAGAAGTGGGTTAGCTTGTGGAAAAAGGGAATTTATTTGGTGTAATTGCGCTTTCTTCTCCAGCAGTACATTAGCCTTAAGCATAAATACACCTTGAAGGAAAACTCGCCACAAAGGAAGGGAAACAAGCAATAAATGCCCCTCAAAACAATAATAGTCATTATTTGAATTGGAGGTCTTTGGTTTAAAAAACAATAATGCTTCCGTGAAGGGTTCAAGTTCTGTCCGCCAGATGAATGTAAATAGCTGTGTTTCCATAAATGTACCCTGGGTACAATTTGCGGACTTGCATTAGAAAAGATAAGTGAAAACTGCAGATATCAAAGAAAGTTGAAGTGGTTGCTGCTTTTTTTTTCTTTTTTTCAAGCAGTCAGTGTGTTTTATAGTAGCTGGAAAAGCTTTTGCTCATGAGTTTTGATATAAATGCATTTTTTTATTTACTCACACGATCAACTGAGTCTGCTCCAGGAGAGGGAGAAGAATCTGTGAGACCAAAATATTCCTAATTTTCATCCATGAAAGAAAGATTTTAGACAAACATTTCTGCCTTGTTTAAGGTCGGTGCCCTCGTCTTCTTCTGCTGCTGTTTATTACAGACAACGAGAGAGATGTTTATTTATAAAGCATCAATCAGTCACACGGCAATTAAAAGCAATTTACAAAGGCATTGAATATATATTTAGATATAATGATGATGAAGATACATCAATACAAAGAACAAAAGAAAATGCTAAAAAAAAATTAATTAAGCTACATGAAATTATGAGGAGGTTGCTGTGAATAATGATTTTTTTTTTTTTTTTAAGCTCTGCTTTAAATGAGCCGACTGTTATTGGCAGACCCCAGGTGGTCAGGAGCCAAGTAAATTGGAGCTGCATTTAAGACCATGACCAGGGGTGTATTTAGTCATTTGGGGGCCCAAGGCAAACCCAGTCATGCAGCCCTCCACATCCTGGTACTGCACTGGAGACTGTTGTATCGTATGTCACTAAAAAAAAAAAAAAAGAAGACACCACAAACGATAACAAGCTCAATTATGAGAGCAAATATTTTAAGAGTATTTTTTAAAAAAATCAAATTTACCTTTTTATTTCCCTCTCCCTTTTCTCCTCCTCTTTTTCCTCCTTTGTGTTCCTCCACTTTTTCTTTCCTCTTGTGCCATCAGCCATATTTGTTCCTGACACACTTGAAATCATCACACTAAAATTCGACCTTCCGAGCCTTTGCCTCAGCAAACCTTGTAATGAGCGCGGGATCATCTTCAAGCGGGGAACAGTGTTCAGTGTGACTACTAAGCTGCCGAGTGAGTGACGGGAGTGTCGCAATCAAAATTCTTCCCCGTCCTCAGAGCTGGACCGGCTTTTTCCCCGTGTCCATCACCGTCTCACTCTGAGAATCGACGCGTAAGACAGTAACATAACGTAACTAAATGCATTTCCTCAAGGACTGCACTTTAGTTCAGTTTTGACGAAAGGTGAGTAGTTTAGGCCACTTTGTCCTGCTTTTGAAAAAAATCTGTTAGAGTTCTTTGACAGCTTAAGTTACTAGTTAGATAACCGTTTTTATATGTCCCCCCCTTTCCGGTGAATAATATCACCAAACACAGATTTTGAATATTAAGGTATATCATGAACTAAAAAGTGTGAATTTTAGAAAAATTCTTCTATTTCCTGAGCTAGATAAAGTGCTTAAAATCCCTCTTGAGGAATATTATCTAACGAGCGAATCATCTCAACGCTTTTTTTTCTGTAAATGAGAAGGAACATTAATCAACATTTAATATGCTTCACCATTTCGACCGTTTTAATGCTCACATCTCGGTGAGGAAAAGCGTCACTCGTGTCACTCAACACTCCACCTCTGCCTCATCCTCCTCGGCTGACACTGACAGCAGTGCCACTGCTGCAGGCAAGAGCGTCTGGCTCGTCTTGGTTACACGCATCCGGTGCTGCCTTGAAAAAGGTTGAAACCTTGGGTAGTTTTTGATAAAAAAACTGTTCTCCTCTCCGCTCCTCTGGGGTAACTCCGTTTCATTTTGCTCATAAGCGCGCCAGCAAGTATGCTCTGCTGCCGTCGTCCTGAATCGAGTCTGCGTATGCGCGGTAACGCGGAATTGTCCAGTGCGCGAGAAAGGAGGCGGAAGCAGTCGAGACGATCACGATAGATAGAGGTGCTTTTAAGTGCGTGAATTAAGACAATAATAATTCCTTTTAAATCGAAGAAAAATGTATTCATCCGTTTTTATCAGACATTTGGGGTTGGGGGCTGGAAATCTGGGGGCTCCAGGCAATTACCTGCATATGCCTAATGACGAAGTCATAAGTCCGCCCTCGCCCATGACCATTGGTTTCAAATTCAGAAGACTGTTTGATGGAAGCATGGCAAATATCAGTGCCTTTCATAAGAAAAGAAAATTGAAGCATGAAAGCTGCATCAAGATGCGTTTTGAGTCTTGGATTTAGTGGAATTGGGGAAACTAATGGCCAGACCACGATCCCAGCCGATCTAGCAGCTTTTTGACTTCACGAAAGACTGGTTTATTTGTTGAAATGCAGCGCCGGTTGAAAACAGCAGCGCGGTTACTGCAAATTTAAGGATGAGCATGAGAATCCGGCTTGAATCATTCATGTCCAATGACCCACTGCATAGCCCACATCCGCTTTGTAGCGGCATCAAACAGGTAATTTCCTCTTCCTTGATGACTTGTAATGTCCTAATCAAAACAGTATACAAGCGCGCAGCTAATTTATACACACACGTATACAGTACGTGCTGACCTGGTACATAACACACACACACACACACACACACGCAGCAGTAAACAGACCCACACAAATACTTCCTCACAGGTGGTAACCCATAGAGACCTTTTGATTAGCTGGTTTCAAGATGTGAGTCAGGTAAACTGAGGTACCCCCTGCTGCTATGTGATGCTAGTAAAGGTCAGCAGCTGCTGGCGTCGCTCCTGTCTGCACCGCACGTAGTCCTTTAACAGAGCCTCAGACACCGCAGGAGTGAGCAGGAAAAAAAATGAGGAAAGCTTGTATTCACTAGCTGGCTTCATGGGAAGGCCACGCATGTATCCTCCAGAGGTGGCATACAGAATTATAATGAGGCATTTTTAAACACACTCGCACGCACGCACACACCTGCATACAAGCACATCCTTGTGCTTTTTACCACGGTGAAAGCATTCTTTGACATCGTGCATTCCTCAGCTCCTCACACTAACCCTAGCCATCTCAACCGAATGCCTAGCTTTAGCCTTTAACGCCAACCTAAACCCCATTTCTAACCTTTAAAATTAAATGTCTCAACCCTCAAAATGGCCTTTTAAAGGTGTCTTACTAAGTGAGGGCTGGCAAAAATGTGCTCACTTTCCAAAAAGTGTCCTCACTCCAATGCAAAAATATTCTTTGGCCCCCAGTATGAAGCAAGTGGAAGTGTACACACACAAATGGGGATGTGCAATTTTGTGCATTACGCCACTATTTTGGATAGAAAACATGGCTTCCAGATATCGCTATTTTTCTGGCAGGGATGATTTTAGATTTCTAAACTTGGCAGAGCGCGTGAGAAGAAATGGGAGATGTTCATTCTGGCAGCGTCCAGTCTACTTTTGAGCGTCAGTGAAGCTGTTTTCATGTAGGTCAGAGCTCTTCATGGAGGCTTTCTCTCACTCTGATGCTCCCCAGGCCTGACATCAGCTGCTTATGTCATATTAATTTCATATGGACTTGTAGATGGCAGCGCCTCTGATGCACATTATATTCAATTTGTGTGTTACTTACATTTGATCCAACCGGTTGACTTGTCTATGTGCGAGGAGACCGATACCATGAAGATAAGGGTGTCACATCAGTGGGATGCCATGCTTTATTTCCCCCTTGACAAATCCGCCGAAGTTTTCACATCCCATCCCAGGACCACCGTGACAGCCAAACATTAGGGGTCCAGCCTGACACACAGCAAGGATAGACGGCTCCCGCTGATAATAATGCTGCTGTTGCTCACTCTGACAAGAGCGCATCTCCGCGCGTTTCATTGAGAGGACGTGCAAGGAAAGGAGAGGGAGATGTGGAGAGGCGGGGAGAAGATGGAGACATGACTGACTGGCATCTAGTCAAGGAAGAGAAGAAGCGTGACGTATAATCCCACAGCAACATCCTTCTGCTGCTTTGTAGGCCAGTGGCAGATCTAGAAAATTTTACATGGGGCGTCAGGAGGGTGGCAAGGGGTTTTGGCAGGGGCAGCATAGGACAGTACGTGGGAATCATGAAGCACTTTAAGAGGTACACCGTGCCAGTAAGGTGCAGCTGAGTTCTTCTGCTGCTGTAGCCCATCTGCCTCAAGGTCGCACGGCTCCGAGATGCTCACCTGCAGACCTCGTTTGGAGCAAGTGCTTATTTGAGTAACTTGCTTTTCTGTCAGCTCGAGAAAAGTCTGGCCATCGTCCTCTGACCTTTGTCATCAACAAGGCATTTTCTCCCAGAGAACTGACCATCACTGGATATCTTCTCTTTTTGGGACCACCCCTGGAGACGGTTGTGTGTGAAAACCCCAGTAGAGCAGCAGTCGCTGGAATGCTCAGAGCAACAACCATCCCACATTCAAAGTCACTCAGATCGCCTGTCTTCTCCATTCTGATGCTCGGTTCGACCTTTAGCGGATCATCTTGACCACGTCTACATGCTTAAATGCATTGAGCTGCTGCCATGTGATTGGCTGTGTAGATATTCGCGTGAACGAGCAGTTGAACAGATGTACCCACGAAAGTGGCTGGTGAGTGTACTTGTGAATGGATTCAGAAAAAAGAGCCACACAGATACTTTGAAACTATTTGCTTTTACTTCATGCCCTGCATCAACACACTCCCCAAATGTTTTTAATGGACGACAGAAACAAGCCCAGCGGTCAAACAAAACAAAGCAGCTCTTAAAAAGTAAAGATACAATAATTGTCTCTAAGGTCTAGTGGAGTAGAAGTATAAAACAGCAGACAATACTCAAGCAAAGTACAAATAGGCCGCTGCAATGGAGTTTATGTGGAGGACGGACTCTGTGGTCAAGCTGGAAAACCAGTAGGACCCTCTGCCTCCCTGCCATCACCATCATCACCCACCTCATCCCTCCCTGCCTCCGTCCCTCTCTCTGAATCTGAGTCCTCATCTTCATCCCTCACATTCATTTCCTCTTTTTCCTCTCGTCATTCACATACTTCTTCATCTCCTCTCCCGCTCTCACCCTCCCGCTCTCCCCAGCATTCTGTCTTCCTTACCCATCCTCCTCCCTCCTGCTCAGTGCTCGCGGTTTTCTTGCCAAAAAAACGCGGAAATATCCCCACTTTCCCTCCTCATTTATAATCACTCCGGCTACTCCGGCCTGCATGAGTCAACATGTGAAAGGTTCTTGTTAAAGGTGTTGTATTACATGACACATAGGGCCATGTAGCTAATCAGTATAACAAATGAAAATTCAGAAAAGATTTATCACACACACGCCCGCGCGCGCGCGCACACGCACACGCACACACACACACACACACACACACACGCACACACGAGCAGTCATGTTTCGACTGTTTAATCCCATTGTATTTGTTAGTTTCCCAGTCTGACAGTGCAGGATGTAACCTGGTTTAATTTGTGCAGATCCACTGCTGTGATATGTGAGAGTTTTTAAAATAGTTCTGCTGCTAATCAAATGAAAACGATCCATCTATCCCCCCCGCACTGTCGCCGTCAGCCGCCAAACGGCGATCCGTCAAACGCCATGGATTCAAACCTGCCAGTTTTTTAATGTTTTGCATCCAGCCCTTCTTCTCTTTGCTGAAATCAAAACAAATCAAGGGGCAAAAAGCTCCTACAAATCAAGAGCGGGCGATCTCGCATTTGGCTAATGATTAATGGACATGCTCTTATTGTTGAATCTCCTTTGGCAAACACTACATTAATTACAAATGTATCTGCTTGTTAAATTGATGTGTTCATATTTTACTCGGGGAAACTGGCTTCACCTGCAGATGCTCGCGGCGGCTCATCGCTCTACCCTTTGCTGGCCAGGCACACTTGCTCTGCGTGTGTGTGTGCGTGTGTGTGTGTGAGAGAGAGAGAGAATGCTGCTCTCTACATTTGATGCAGGCCTGTGTTTACATTTACAATTATCCACCTTTGGTCCATTTGTTGTTTGTTTCAGTGCTTTGAGAAGCCTTTGGACGTAACGGTGGTTTATTTCCAGAATTACAGTTTCAAGAACACACGAGTTGGGTGGGCAGCAGGTGTGTGGGCGGGGGTTAAGCAGGCAGGTAAGCCAGTGCATACAAATGCTGCTCAGTAAAATTGGCTTTCAACTTTGTTTTGACTCGTGTTTTGATCTGTTTATGTACTATATCATGTACATCAGAGCCACTTCAAGGATCAATATCCGCTGCTTTTGCAGTGGACAGTACAGTTTTTCTTATTATGATTCTGACCCTTCCTAGTTTGAGCGAATCAAAATCAGGTTTGATCAACTATGTAGCTAAATGGAAGAAAAAAAGTTTATATTTTGTGGAAAACTGCAGTTTATGCACCATTTTTGAAAACTTATGAGCAATGAAAATTATTTTGAAAGGGCCCTTTTTTGTATACAGCAATAGATGCTCATTAAGTAACTTCTACATGTGATATGCAGATGCAATCACATATTGTTAACATTTGTCGAGACTTGTAGCCTATGCGCAGTGAGTAAACCCCAACGCCCATTCAGAGACGAGGGCACAACTGATGCCTCTTTGCTAACATGGCTGCCTTTCAGTGGTTTGACCTTGTTCCGTACACAAAAACAACATACAAGCCTGAGAATGTTTTTCAAGCATTATCAAAATGGTTTTCCATCACAGATGAACTGCATTGAGCCATTTGATTAGTGTGAAGACACTTATCCTGTCACCTTTCACTGTTCATGGCAATAGTATTCAAATGTGGCCCATCTTTGACCAGGATTGCAGGGGAACCAATGTAAAAGCACTGAAGAGAACAGTACTTGACAACTGATAGCAGCACTAACAGAAATCAGAGTGTGGGAGGCGACAGAGAAAATCAGGTGGGCCTCAGTTTGACCTCTGCAGCAATCACAAAAAAAAAAAAAAAAATTAATTTGAAACATGAACAAAATCTAACAATGAATCGGCCTAATCGTGAATCTTAAATCTGCAAACATGTTCTTTCCAGGCAGGCAACACAGCACGTCTTTCCCTCCAGTGAAATTCAGCCAATCTCATGGTTGGAATCAAACCTGACCGAAAAGCAACCAATCATTTATCCTGTTAAAAAGTGGGTGCGCGGTTGTTAAAGACTGATACGCTCCAGAAATAATTATGACTTGGCTTTTCTGATAAGGGGTCGGTTTTTCACCTGTTGATTCGATTCTAAACGTGAGACTGCATCTATGAAAATAGCTCTGAGCAGCTTTAGCCACAATGTTTTCAGATTAGACCGACCAGCTACCTCGTACGTGATTCTGCTTTACTCTGCTTGAATCGGATGTCAGCACTGTAAATGCCGATAAATAAATCAGAATGTCTCTCTGCAGACTGGAGTATCGCCGCCAAGGCCAGTGCGAGAAAAGATGTTTTCCGCTATGTTAAATGGATCTATAGCTCGAAATATAATGTGATGTTCCTTGCCTCATGCTGCAATACTCGCCAAGTTTAGTGATTTCTGGTGGGTTTTTTTCGTGTAAGCCAACCAACCAACCAACCAACCAACAAACCAACAAACAAACCCACAGACGTGAATGGAAACATGACCTCCTCAGCAGAGGTGATGAATTCTGTGATAACCAACAACCTGCCCAGCCTCCCAGCCCACATCACTGCTGGGATGCAATGGTTTAACATGTCAAGAGAGGATGCTTTCCTCAGACTTGTGGGTTTGCAGAAAAGACCCGGGGAGTAAGCAAGTGCAGGATTAATGCAATTTGCAAAAGGAACAAAATGTAAAATACATAAAAGAGCGGTGAATAATTAGTACTGTCTTTGTGAGGAACCCCAGCGGTGTCAGACACACAGTGAGCGGCACAGCACAAAGTACTCAATATATAAACATGACATTCTCGGGCTGATATGCATTGGATTAGATCAGAGTGGATTAGAGGAATGTGGAGGCAAGTTGGTGAGAACAGATCACCTAGATTGAAGAGGGATTTCTAACACTTCTAAATGAGATACGGGCATGCATTCGGAGATAAGAAGCCACATATGAAAATGGGTCAATTGTTCTGCAGGTTTAGCTTGTGATTAAGAAGATTACGTTCCACCAGTGAACAACAATGGCGAAGTCAGACAGCAGCCCAGTTGTTCTTAGCCACTCCGTCAGCCTGGCTGATCCCCATTCTGTCCTTTCACCAGCGTTCAGACTTTCATGTTTTGAGCGATGGGACTTAAGGACTAAAACTGTGCTCGTCAGGCGGCAGATTTTCTGTATAATTTGCCCCATTCCCAGACCAAAGGCTGTTTTGATGAAAGTTTGCGCAACTGTGTTTCTGGGCCCCACCACCTCACCCTCCCGTTTTTTCAAAGGGGAGTGATTAGAGCAGGGGCACTTAGGCCAGAGCTAGTGGACCGCTATTGATTGATCGATCAAACCTGGCTGTTCAGTCCAAGAAGAGAGGGAGGGTTTCAACGCGGTCTTCTGTGCCTCGCTAATGAAAGGGAGGAAAAGCTTGCCGCTTCCTTTGATCCATCCGGGATTAAAATAGTGTTGCTTGTGGCAGTAGGAAGATCAGGGATGTCTGTGCCTCTGTCTGCCTGCCCTCATACACACTGCTTCGCCGCCGCGTCTGAGGGTGGGTCAGTTCACAGTGGGGCCGGGGATTCTGGCACGGCCAACCCCCAGTCCACCTGTCATTAGCGGGCTCTGACCAGCATCGTCACTTTGCTCGCCTTTATTAATATTCGCCCGCAGTTTTCTCCGGGTTCCGCAGACATTGCTTGTGTATTTCAGTTCCGTCCTCGTTTCCTTCCACGAGGTTGCCGCTGATGTTTTCCTGTGCAGTTACGATGCACCACCAGCCTTCAACCGAGGGGCAGCTGATCTAAGGTTTTTGACAGTCTGTCTGCTTGGAACAAGGCAGGTCAGAATCAAGAAGATCATTTATGCGAAACGGCGTCGCGGACGGCAATTTGAAGGAAGTCCTGAAAAACACTAATAAACCCGAAGCCAGGCTTTCAATAATTAAGGACGATTTTCTCTGCGAGAAAAATTTTTTATTTTTTTTTTTATTTTATTTTTTGTTTTTTTCTTTTTGCTTGGGTTGGTGAGGTGGAAGGCTTTGATACGGTGTAGCAGCCTTCATAAAAGTTTTAGATTTAGAGAGTAATTGACGTTTTTCGCGACTTGGCAGTCAGAACCACATGTGTTTTGCCAAATAGGTCCTCCAGTTTGTGCGGTCAGTCTTTTTCTTACTCTCTCTCTCTCTAGTTATATCCCTCTCTCACACACACACACACACACACACACACACACACACACACACACACAGGCAAACAGACATGCACTTATACAGTCTTTCTGTGCGCTACAGTTTGACGGATCTGTTCCATGGATCCCCCTGCACAGTCCAGCTGAAAATTTCAATTAATTTAGCAATGCTGTGAAATATCTATCAGATCAGGAAGCAGTCATTTTTCAGAGTGTGGACCAGGCAGTATTCATATCTGCATGATGCATAAACATAAACCACGGAGGCACAGTTGATTTATGCACATATCTGCCTGATTTATCTGCACTGTTACACACACACACACACACAAGGAGGTAGACACTCTGGTGATGAAGCAGACGGCCAGGTACTTAGGATTTCAAGCTCCGGGCCAGTGGAATACACTGCGACATGTGGCTCTGCTGTTAACCATACACTTGTTATATGGCCTTGGCCAAACACTGTGTGTGTAGCCTTCAAGCCACGTGCGTTTGTGTGTACGCGGCTTGAGTGCGCGCGCGTGAGTCTTTCGCTCATATATGTTACCAGAGAGGGAACGCGGAGTTGTTTAAGAGACACTGATAGCTGTTGGCAGAAGCTGCAGCTTTGTCTGATCGCTCTCTCCAGGAACGCCAGGCATGAGAGAGCGAGAACACAGCGAGCGGCATTCGACAGAGAGATCACCCCTCTCTCTTTCGGCGTCGTTCCCGCGCTCCCTCCAACTACCTGCTCATTAGGCTGGAGACCGGGGGGGGGGGAGCCGTCGCGGGGAAAAAGCCTGACATTATCGCCTATTTATCAGAAGTTGCTGAACTCTTCGATGCAGCGGCAGGCATCAATGCATCAATAAATCAGCGATCACTCTGGGAGGTTTTGACTTCTGTGGCTTCCTGCCGCCCTGACACTCTTTTATATACTCCATTTTATTCGCCTTTTATGTGCCAGGTTGATGTATTTTATCGAGCTAGTTACTACAGAGCATAAACTAGGGATTACAATCTTGTGCTTAAAAAAAAAAAAAAAATCTGCCCCAGGGAAAAAAATGGTAGCAATCTGGTTTTAATATACCCTACTTCTCATTTTCTGTAGTTTCCACACTTGGCTTCCTGTCACTCATCCTTGCCTTCCTTGTTGCCTGCCAATGTGTGCAGAAACATTGCAGCGTCCTATTATCCAGTGAGTCTGCCTGGCCCCTCTCACCCCGCTCCTTTCTCCTCCTATTTTACCTTCCTACCTGTTAAGCAGATGCTGTTATCTCCCAGGCTTTCTACAGCCTGTCACATCCACTAGCTGCTCCCTTTCTCAAAAAGCTGTCTCCCGCCGCCGCGCCGGACGCGCCTCCCTGCAGCTGCCGATCCCTGCTGGGAGGCGCAGCCGCTGATGTCAAACCTGGACAACTGTGGGGAAAATAGAAAAAAAAAAAAAAAAAAAAGGAAGTAAAAGGAGGAGCCAGAGCAAGGGTCAGAATGATGGAAGGAAGGAAAGAGCACATGAGCGAAAGACTGAGGGGGTCCCGCCGCAGTGAGGTTGTTATTCTTTTTTTCCCCTTCTGTTTTCAAAGCTGACTTTATTGATTTTTTTTTTCTTCTAACCTGACACGCAGTCACAGTAGAACCTTCCATCGTCCTATAGATTGTAATTGATTGCCTTGAGGCTCTCTTGTCCTGTAAATATTTGCAAGACTTTATTGATTCCATTAGTGTCTGGCGATGGTGCACGGTATGTGCCAATGGTATGGATGGTTGCTGTTCGTTAGACTAAACTAATACCAGGGGACCAGTGGGGTTGTTTTTTTTTTCTTTTTTTTTTTCCTTTTTTTTTTTTTCTTGGCAGCACATTAAGGTCTCGTCTCACATGTCTTATTGTTTTATTAGACCTGTCCTTTCAGCCGTAATGAGTGAAGCAGTCACATACTTGGTTTGTGTGCCACTTTTACTTAGCAACTTGTCCAGCTGGAGATGCACACACTTAGTCATCCTCAATGAGAGCATCAGTTTTACATCAGTTTGTGTGTGGACAGGTGCCCACGTACAATATTTTTCACCTTATAAGTTTTTTTTTTTTTTAAAAAAGGCTGCCCAATTCACCCAATTTGTATTGCACACATGCAAAAACAATGTTGCTGCAGCCATCAGTGATTCATCTGAATAACGTTATTTTGAGCCTTGTGCATTACAGGCGCAACTTCCTGGAGCGGATCGATTCATAGTGCAAAATGGGATCATCTCACTTGCTCAAGATTAAAAAATGTTTAAAGTCCCAGAGGGGCAATTTGTTTGAAGACAATAGTCCGACGCAACACGAGTAATACATCAATGCCATACCCAGCATCAGTAACGTTGTCACCATTAATCGTATTCAAAGACGCAACTGTCAGAGGGAACAAAGGATAATCTATATCTGTTAGTGCTTTCTTTGCAGCAACGTCACTTCTTCTCTGCTGGAGACATCTGGAACTCAACATATAGAGGATATTGAGGGTCCACAACAGCAGTCCGTGCCTTAGCGATGACCCTCACGTCCCACAGGTGCGGAGGGTCATTGAAGGCACAGCCTGACACTGCATGTTTCCACTTTGCTCCCAGCAAATCACAGTGTGCAACATCCCCCATCAAAACTTCCCTGAAAAAGATTCTCAGCTGATTTGCCTTTCTTTACGTTTAGCGTCTGAATTTGCATCAAATTTGAGTGCATAAATGCTTTTAGCATGGCACCGCTTGCCACTGGCTCACAGTTAATCGCAAGTGGTGCAGGGGCAGGGGGGAAGGAAGAGGTCCTGGAAATCAATACATTCTCCGCCCTCCACAAACGTAGTAATTTCTGGAAAAAAAAACAAAAAACTTGAAAAAAAAAAAACAAAAAAGAGTTTGAAGACTTTGTCACAGCAATGAAAGTACATTTATTTCCTCACGTTAACCTGAGGACCTATAATTCAACCTGGTTTGGTATATTGCGGAGGGAGGGAGGGAGGGAGTGGTGCCTCTGAAACAACTGTAGTCTCACATTTAAAGCTACAACGCTCATATAGGGGCCAGTGGATATAAAGGGTAAATGTCTCAGCTGATCTGAGGAAGTCAGGTGTAGGGAGAGTGCTGCTTAAGAGCACTGGGGGGAGAACTAGGTGGCCCACGTACCGCTGTTAACCCTCATCTCCTCAAACTCTCCCTCCTCCTGCATATTCTACTGTTGTCTCAGGAACACAAAGCCTATTTTCAGGCAGCCAACTCACAGCAGAGCGGGAAACTGCAGCCCAGCAAGCCCCTAAAAGCCTTCATGACTTTTTAATCGGTGGCTCAGGGCTCTGCGTCCGGCGGTTGGAGAGTGGACCCCACTGCCAGAGCTCCACTCCACGAAGGGATCAAACCACCCCCCTTCCCTTCCCCTGCTTGAATCTCAGGCCTGTCAAAGCAGTCAGGCATAGAGGCAGTGGATGGGTGGCATCTGAAGGTGAGAGTGGGAGGTAGAGAGAGGCAGACTTGGCAGTGGAAAATAGCAGTTGAGAAGGGTGAGTGGTAGAATGGAGCCAGGAGGGAATGTTTTTAAAGGGAGGAAGAATTTATGGGAAACTGCTGAGAGAAGGAATAGCCCCGCACCAAAATAGCAATTTCTGAGGTGAGAAAGAGTTTGTTCAGTGGAGTCGTAAGAGAAAAGTGATATGCGTGTGTGTGTGTGTGTGTGTGTGTGCTTGGTCCGTTCAGTAGGGGCAACACCGCATTTGGAAGTGATGGATTGTTACAGCATACCAAACAGAGTAGGAGAGGTGGGTGGTGGATTTTATTGGAGTGCTGGAAAGGTTTTGTGATGAATAATAGTCATGAGTGAATTGGTCATTGTCAGAACCCTCCAGAGCCTATTGAATCAGCAAGGCTAGGGTTTTACAATGAGCTTCAGCCATGAAGATCGGCCTGTTGGGTCGTAATAGATGGAAAGTGAGTTGATGGAGGCAGGAGGTACAATAGATGAGGCTAGCTCTCACTGCTGGAGCGGCATTCGTCTGTTGGGAAATGGGCCACAAGAGAGACCTGTGTTCCTCCCACACACTGTGCAGAGATCAGAGAGCAAAATGAATGCATTTGATGATCTCGCGCTCACACACACACACACACACGCACGCACGCGCGCGCACATGCACAGGTGCATGCACACATACATTGAAACTCAGAGCAAAGTAAACATGCTTCAAGGGTAGCATGCTGGCTAATGATGCCCTGTTGACCCATCACTAATGATTTCCCTCAACTCAGCCAGGAACATGATGGGCTTTGATCTCCCTGTCATTAAGGGACCGCGGATTACCCGCACGTCTCTTTAATCTGATGAAGAATTCAAGTATACATGCATCCACTTCCCGGAGAGACGTGCGCACACTTACAAGCCTGTCAGCTGACGTCCGGTGAATAATTATGCGCGCAGTCGCATGCAGAGACACCTATACTGTACCCTCATCAACATTTACATTCATGCATTAAGAGGGCTGATAAGTATACCGACACCTGTGGTATGGTATTGCCCACTCTCTCTCACACACACACACATGCGGGAAAGCGTTAAAAGCCTTTGATTCCATGACAGAGATTAAACATGTCATTTACTCCCAGTGGCAAAAGAGCAGTAATAAATAAAACAGATGATTTATTAAAATCCACAGTTGTAATCCACTGCATTATATGTGTATTAAAGCACATTACTTAGCATGGCATGGTGAGCGTTAAAGTGCTCCTAATAAAATTCTTAAGTGCCTACAGGCACTTCAAAGCAGCAGCAGCAGATCTCCGAGCAGTATCTCCTCAGTGTCTCACTAATGGGACTGATGTAAATATGTTCATTTGTGAATCTTCCCTCCAATTTAGCGCTGCTCATATTGTAGATGAAGATTATCCAGGGATTATGAAGCTTGGAGAGAGAAAAAAACACTATTTGATGTGTATTTATGCTTGGCTTATGGATGTAGTAATATTGAAGCAGGTTTCCATGATTGGTGGAAAATACTAACATGGAGAAAGAAAGAAAGAAAAAAAAAAAAACACCACTCCTTCCTCTCCATCTGGCTCCGTGTCAGGTTGTCATTCAGTGATATTCATTTCCAAAAGTGGAAATTTAACAGACGTTTATGATGCAAATCACAGGCTATAACTCTGTGAGCTGTGGAGGGCCGCATTAAGCCTTCAAATCACTCATGCCGGTGCTCGGGTGCCAGTAACATTATGCCGTATTTGCTTGATCGTTCACACATATTTCAACGCTTGATTGCAGGCACCAACAGTCAATGCCTCTGCTTTGTAGGCCCTCAGAGGCTTCAGAGAATTACCAACAATTGTCTTTTTTTTTCACACTTATGTGTTAAGAGCAGCCGTGGGAACATTTCAATAACACAGCGGAGAGGGGGGGGAGAAAAAATGTTCACCGAATGCATTAACCTGATGGGAGATGGTGTTCCTATTTAAATTTTTTGTAATTTCTAGCGATAACCTCCAGGAAACCTGACGTTGCGTAGAAGACTAAACTTGCTGCGGTTGTGGTTCATTTTTGTTATATATAAAGGGCTCGTGCATATGTATAAGGCTATGTCAAAAAATAAAGCTAACCTTGGTTAACATATTCAAAACTTCTTTTACACCCTTCCCAGCTTGTGTTCCACAGTCTCTCGCTCCTGAAACGGACATGTTGGGGAGCAGAAAGTTGAAGACGGTGTGGATTTTTTTTTTTTTCCTTTTAGCAAGGTTCACAAATTTTTTGCCCTCCGCCCAAATTAAAACAAACAACTCTGCCAACGTTACAGCAGCAAAACTGACAACAATATTAGCCTGAGTGCAGGCTTAAGAAAATAATTAGAGAAACATAATCAATCTCATATATTAAATAGCATTTTTGGCAAAGGCATCTGAGCTTTAGTTTGTGCCATTGTTGCAATCACAATCGACCAAGGAGCGTGGTTTTCTTGTAAGACAGCCTGCAAAATTTTATATCGAGGTGAAAAAAATTCCAAACGAACACGTCGGTTACGTTAATTATAGGCCAGTGGATGACGGGCATTTCCAAAGGGTAATTAAATCGATGGAAAGACAGATTGATAACAAATTAGAGAACTGAGCAGAAAAATGTGCGATATCTTTCTTAGTCTTTTTCATCCACTTTCATGTTGCTGCGCACGTGAAATCTCAACAAGGTGTTCTTCCCATGCTAAACCATCCTAAAGGATTACGTGGAGCGAGCGCAACAATTAGTGCATCCCCCGAATTTCCGCCGCGTTGTTTGAGTTGCGTGTTTCCCCACTCAGCTCTAGTAACTGTATCTGGTAATTGAGATGAGCAATGTGGTGCGAAGTCATGTAAGAACCAGCCAAATGCTCCCATTAGCATAATGTCAGGGCGTTCAGATCTTTGTCTGCCTGCTGGCGTCGTGCTCGCTGCCTGTCTTCGCGCAATGCCACAGAGCCGAGTTCCTCTCCTTGCCTTCCTTCCCGCGTCTGGCGGGTCTCGTACTTCATAGACGCGCAGAGGACTCCTGTGTCTGTGTGGACGCCTCAGAGGTCAGACCTTGTGTGGGATGGCGGGTAGGAGGCTGGCAGCTTTGAGGTTCCATCTGAAGGAAGTGATTTTAGGCTGTGATGGGGTGGCTTTTACACCATCTCAAAGCAGGCCTTTAGCAGGGATGATGGGAGGAAATGGTAGTCATAGGGCGCCGCTGTAATGTGGTGGAGGGAGGCGGTGATGTGACAAGCTCCATTCTGTCAGCTCGCACACTCCAGAGGTCTCAATTAGGAGCGAGGCCTCTCTGCTCTCACAGTCTGCCCTCCTCACAAAGGTGACGAACCTGCCGCGCATCACCCCCCAGACCTCTCCCGAAATTAGAAAAGATGAAAAAAAAACAACATAATGCTATTCTCCTTGTACCCTCCGGCTCCACTCATCTGTCATCACTCCTGCCAAAGAGCCATTGTTATTATATTTATGTGACTGTAGCTCCCAATCGCGAGGAGGAAGATGCATTGACACAAAAGGGGTGTTCGTCGTCTACCAGAGGTAAATAAAGCATCGCCGGCACCTTTATGCTTTTCACACCTGAGCCTAGAGGATGGACGGACGACAGGCAGGCAGGCCTGTGTAAATGTAATGAACGGAGATAATAAGTCTTTTCACTTGTCAGCTGTTTTTCTGCCATTAGCATTTGCTGCCAGCTCCTGCCACTCACTGCTTGGCGCCCATTGCACTCTGGCACGCTGATAAGAATCACAATCACCAGCCATTCCACATGCATATATTACAATGGCAGGTGCCGTGATACCTTTTGCGTCTTGCGCCATTAGCATGCCGGGCAATATCTCTCCAATTCCGCGATTCAAAGGGGAATTGGCTGGGGAGAGAAGCGCCGATGGGACATGGCAGCTTGAGTCCATGCATTTTGCCTGATAATATTCCGGCGTCTGTATCTTGAAGACCACAAATGTGAGCATATTCGCACATGTCGCAAATGCGGAAGCCAGAGCGAGGGATAAAGGAGAACAAGGAGTCGGAAAAGGTTTTCACGACGGCCAGATGACTCTCCTCCAAAACAACAAACAAAAAAAAAATCCCTGTCTGCATGTTAACAGTGGGAGAGAAAGAGGCCACAGTGCCACAGGAAATCAAAAGTAAACCCGCTCCATCTTCATTGAGCAGCCCTCCCCGCCCTCCCACAGCTCCCAAGATGGACAGGCTGCACAACATTGCAGGTGCGTCTGATCATCTTCATCCCAATGCATGTGAAGTAATGCTTCTCCCACCATACCATCTACTAATTAGGATCTAATTATCCAGGCTAGTGTAAACAATCGCGGCAGATGGCATAGCGCGCAGTATTAACTCTAATGACCCGGGGCCCTGTGGAATTAACATTTCAGTGCGTTTGTTTATTTTCCTCCATTAGTCTTTGCCCTACTTTCTAAATTCACTTAGGCCTATTTCCAACCTTCTCGTGCCTTGAGAAAAAGCTGCCCGCCTCCTATTCCCGATGCTGCTCTTTAAATTTGCTATTTCTTCTATTTACTGTCGTTTATCTGTTTTGTGTTGCCTTCTCTTGTTTTTTTTTTTTTTTTTTTTTTACCGCTCCAAACAATGTCAATTAGCTCTCACAAAGATCAAGTAAAATTTGTAGCTATTTTCTCCCCCACCCGCCACCATCTCGTTTTCTCCAGTGAAATACAGGAAAGAGGAAAGTCAGAGGGATGTGATCTGCTGCACAAAACCTTATTTCTGCCTCCAAATTGTAGAAGCCATCTGTCACACCGGGAAATAATACTGTGATGTCAGTCACACATCAACTACAATGGCTGGTAAAGCCTGGATCTTTTGCCATTGTTTTCTGCACGTAAGAGCTTTTCCAACCTAACTTCCTTAAGACAAAGCAATTTCATATATCTTGTCCTCAGAAAATGAAAAATCGCCATAGCGCTTGGCTTATATTTCATGTTGGCTCCACGAGGATGCACACAGATCGCTGATACAAGACGCAAATCTTATTTTAGTGCCATGAAGTCAGGCAAGAATCCCCGCTTTATCTTTTACAAAGCTCTGATTCCGCTGGTCTGTCCCCTGGTGATTAAAGACATAACTTTCTTACATCTAGCTACGCAGCTGTTCAGCCGTGGTTTTCCGGCTGTATATCGGACAAGTCAGCGCTGACTTGAGACTTGATGCTGCAGAGGGCGTGTAATGGTGGCCGTGGGTGTGTGAGGTCTCGTTAATTGACGCCAGGCCTTGTGCCTGTGCGCCTCTGCGTGCCGTGTTCACTGCCAGGAGCTGGACTTGCTAATTAGGCTCCTGGATATCACAGACACGTCCCTTGGCACACTATACAATATACTGCAAGTGACTCAGAAACGCAGAAGTGCTAAAGGAGAAGGAGAGAGCATGGCGGGGGGTACGGGGCAGGGGG
>CAAKHG010050353.1:42331-56041 GCA_901007715.1 Dactylopterus volitans
AAAGCTGCTTTAATCCTGACTTAATGACAGCGAGTCCAGTCATGTGAAGCAAGGCGCACACTCCGAAAAAACACACACACACACACACACACACACACACACACACACACACACACACACACACACACACACACACACACACACACACACACACACACACACACACACACACACACACACACGCAAGACACAAGGGCAACTTCACTTATAAAGAGAACATGGCCACTGCTGCATTGTCATTGCTCATGCAAGCATGACTACGCATCGCATCATTAGCGATTGGTTGACCTATCCTCCAACCGGCTGTAGCCGTTATTCGCTTACATCTAAACAAATCGCACACTCACACACTCCACTCTCTGATCACTGTGAGCAGCCAATTAAAAGAACCGCAATGGACATCAGCGGCCCTGAGGGTAATATTATGAAAATCATATTGAAAACGCGGTTTGATTTGTGTTTAACATCTGATGAATGTCGTATGGAAATATCGTATGGAAAACTTCAATCTGTCCAAACGCGGAGGTTCGCTTATAATCAAGTTTCAGGTTCCGGCCCGCTCAAGCGCCGTGCTCGTTAATACGGTGTTTACGATTCGGCGCTCACACGCGCACGACACGGCAACCCGTGGCGGATCGGATATTTGCCGAATATCGCTGGACCTGACCTTGCAGATCAGGCATCTGAGAGTCAATAAGGCTTCTACAGCTGCATTTGTTCATTTTTACCAATTCCGGGATGGGAAAGAATTAAAAAAAATGAGGGGTAGAGGGAGCGTCACTTCCTGAAGGGAGAATACAAATGAGACAAAGCTGAGTCTCATGGTAAAAAAAGAAGAAAAAAAAAACAAGCAAAACTGACTGTGAGTGGCGCCCGAGGTGGACAAACATTTTGCGTGTGCTTTGTTCCTTTCAGTGTGAAGTCCATGAACCTTGGCTCACCATTGTCCGTGAACACATATGTAAACAATATGGTGACATTAATGGTAAGAAATTTACTATGCAGGTCACCATGTTGTTTACCGTCCCCCATTTAATTAGAAGGTGACACACTTGAGGTATTCTGAACACAGAGTTTATGAACTGCAAAGCATTAATTACCGCCTGCCGAGGAACCAATCATGTCTTCTGGAAAATAGAAGGAGCTCCAGTCATTCCGCCAAACGTTGTGGAACATTTTAACAAACCTGTTTTTCGTTTGTATGTCTAGAAAAAAAAAAGGTGTGTAAAACATTCCCGAACGTGGATAAATAAGATACGACAGCACAAGCCACTCTATAGCCAATCCGACTCTGGTTACTACTATTTGTGACCCTGCTTGGCTGAAGATAATTGGTTTTAGGACCACCCCCCCCCCTCTTCCATCAAGCACTTCATCTATCTCCCTCTCGCCTTAATGTCAGTGACCATTAGACCCTGACCAATCAGACTTCCCCCAAGGTCTCTTTACGAAGGCAACAAAAAATTACACATATCAGCCAAATGCTGTTATTTTATATAATTGAGACGCTCCCTGATAGATCTGAAAATCACTGCCACCTGTTTCTTCTCAGTCATTTTAATTTCTGGCTATCCTGATGACTTTGGAGCATGCTGTTCCACATGGATTGAGCTGTGCTATGCTAATTAATGATAATAAAAAAAAAAATATAATGACAATATAATGATAACGCTAAGAAATGGAATACCCACTCTAATGGGAAGATCGAGTCAAATTCTAAGGTTGTTCAGTCGGCAGAGTTCTTCCAAAAATGCATCTATTCACAATCCACTTTGTGTCCACTGTTTTGAAGTCCTTTGTACAACCCTGTGATGAGTACCTTTTAAAACCTGTGTGCTTTGGGGCTTATTACAGCAGACCAAATGTTCTAAATGTTGGACTTTATCTGGAAATTCTCGGAAACATCACAAACTGCAGCGCATTTTTTCGACTGCCTCCACGCTCCCTGGGCTTGAAGGATACAGTTGCAATGCAAAGTATATTGTGCTTTTTGATTCGCTCATATCGATAGTTTTAAAGTTAGTCTTGTTTTTTTTTTTTTTTTTTTGTCTTTGCCTCGTTGTACTGAAGTACTTCTGCATCATAATAACTTTAAAATGCTAAAAAGGGAGCTCCTCAGCTACACTGAAACCACTAAATATGTCAGAATATATTTCCAGAAAAATATGAGAAATATTCCTGAACTTTTTTTTCTTCCCCACGCAGGCCCATAAACTGTGATATTTTCAGAGAAATTAATGAAAATGCCAAAAATTTTGCAGTGCAAAAAAAAAAGAAGACAAATGAATAAATAAATACGGAGGGAAAAAAAAAAATCTGGATCTCCTCCAGAATGTAACGTGTCCTTCCGTGGCCCATTCTTTATCGCTCCACCGAGTTTCATTGAATTGGCCAGGTAGTGTTTGCATAATCCCGCACAGACAAAGTGGGGTGAAAACATGACCTCTTGCAGCAGTGCAAATTTCTCATATTCACACTGTTAAAACATGTTTTTATATCAACATATTCAGTGTCCATTGCGTTATATAAAAGTGGGATTTAAAAAAAAATAAAAAAAATAGCACAAATCGGACCGCATCCGTGACCGCCAGTCGGAAGCAATACATCATCAAGAGGGCTGCCCCTGCGTCCAGCCCGTGGTTTTAGCGGACGAGCCCGTGAAAAAGGGACCTTGGAAGGGATGTGATTTACAATAAAGTGGCACATCATAATAGTAATAATAATAACCTGTTTATGGACCCTATTAACCCGGGGTAGCCCTGCACTAAACTTCCCAAATGAAAGTGGATCCGCACACATGCACACCACTCCGACGCAAACGCACCATCGCTCAAACACATATGGGCGCGCAGACCCACACTCGGGGGAGGTGGGAGAAAATGAGATCAGATTCAGAGAGAGATCACTGATTGAGGGCAGTGAATCGATGGCTGGCTAGAGGCTCCGTGAAACCCGTTGAGTGATGGTGCTGCATTTAATCGCCTTTTGTGTTTGTCTCAATTATGCTACATAATGACTTCTAACACCTGGGCTAACACCGTGCTCAGGAAACGCTGTGTGCACTAGAAGAGGGATCTAAAGTAAAGCCAGGGGTGTTAATAGTTGGGCGATGGCGTGATTGCGATGGCGGCCGGTGAAAGTGACAGATTGTCAGCCGCCATGTAAGGATGTGGTCCTTGCGCTCAATTGGCCATATCAGGCAGATGCGCGGCGCCGATCCGAGGTCCGCAAGTAGTTTATGGATTTTTACTTCTGCCTGCCTGCGCGTTTCTGTGTGCGTGATAGATGTGGGAGGACCTGCGGACCCCATCGCCCCCTCCATCATCATCCCCCCCAAGAACACCAGCGTAACCGTCGGGAGGAACGAGGCTATCATGGAGTGCGTCGCCAATGCAAGGTCTGTCTTTTTTGACTATCGCGCGCGCGCACTGGAGAAAAGACACACAGCGGCACGGGCGCTTTATTGAAACTCCTCCACATCTGATGTTTTGAATGAATCTCGAAATCATTTGTTTGAACATGATAGAGGGAAAAAAAAAACCTCTTTTTTTTTAACCTTTCTTCCATTCTTCCCTTTGATTCAATGCTTCGCTGTGTTCTCCGTCTCTCATGCAGTCCCAGTCGTGATTTCTGACTATTATCTCCAATTCAAAGACTTAATCAGAATGACAGATGTATTCTATTACTCCTTCAATGCTTTGTAACCTTGAAACAGAATACGGCTCTCCATTAAAGACAAACGTCCCTTCCCTACCCTTTTTTTTCATCCTCTTCTTCTCCAGGCCACTTGTCAAAATGAGTATAACTTGGAGGAAAGACGGCGTGGTGGTCAACACGGGGATCCGGGATTTCGGTCGCAGACTGGTCATCAGCTTGCCAGCGGTCAGCGACAGCGGCTACTACGAGTGTGAGGCGTCGCTCCGCAGCAGCAGCGTGCCATCAGTCACCGCCGGGGCGTTCCTGCATGTTCTCGGTAAGTAACTCTAAACCTCACTTCCAAACCTGTGCGAAACAGATGGACTTGCGAGAGACGCAGGCTCTTGTTTTTACAGTCTCCCTCACCGAGCATATGTGTCTCCTCTATAAAAACAGAGTACCCTCTGTTTGTGAAAGAGCCACCGAGTCACATCACTGCGGAGATGGAGAAGGTGGTGGACATCCCCTGTCAGGCACGAGGTCAGTTTGTTTTTCTGCCCACCACCGCATGTGTGAAGGAGCGAGAGAGCATGAAGTTAAAAAAAAAAAAAGAGAGAGAGAGAAAAGAAAGAAAGTGAGAAAAGGTTCACAGTGAGATGTGTGTGTGTGTGTGTGGGGCGGAAAAAAAAAAATAAAAGATAAAAAAATCTTTTGTGTCCTTTCCAGGCACACCACAGCCAGACATAGTGTGGTATAAAGACGCGGTGCCCATCAGCCCGGTGAAGATCCCCAGGTACAGGGTTTTGGTGGGAGGCAGTCTACAGATCAATGGTCTTCTGCCAGATGACACAGGGATGTTTCAGTGCTTCGCCCGCAATCTCGCCGGAGAGATCCAGACAAACACCTACCTAGCTGTTACCAGTATGTCCCCTTGAAAATTTTTCAAAGCTATCTGCACGTCTGCCGCTTAATTCAGCTTATCTCCCCTCTCCCTCCCCTCCTTCTTCTTCTTCTTCTTTTTTTTTCTCTTCTTATTCTTAAATCCTCTCCTCTGTTCTCGTCTGTAATCCTCTTTTCTCCCTCTCTCTGTCTTGCCTCCTACACCCATCTATCTGTATATATCTCCGCGGTGACAGATTTGTCACCTTGGATGCTCGGGCAATTATTGGCTATTTTTGAGTGAGAGCATGTGCAGGAGAGGCAGAGGGATGGAGGCGCCTTGTCAGTTTCTCAGCGCTGTCCCGGAGAATGAGACCTGACAGCCGCCCCTTTTTTTGTCAAGTCTATTAAGCTCTCAGCTGCCATCTGCTTTATTAGGGAGAAATCTGTTTATGTCTGTCATTATCACCCTCAGTTTTGCCTAATTTTGTTTGGGTGTGTGCGTGTCTGTCTGTGTATGTGTGTGCGCGCCGCCGCCGACCCCGCCCCCTCAGGTATCGCTCCCAACATCACCGCCGGCCCCGCTGACAGCGCGGTGATTGACGGCATGTCAGTCATTCTGCACTGCGAGACCTCAGGAGCCCCGAGGCCAGCCATCACCTGGCAGAAAGGTGCGTGGGTTAACAGCATGGTGTTGTGAGAGGGTGTTCATTATGCTGCTACTTGGACCTGTCAGAGTTAGGTGGGAGCCACGGAAAAAAAGGTTGAGAATGGGCGTTTTTGGGTTGTTGTTGTTTTTTTTGTTTTTTTTCACCATTGCTGTGCCGCTTCCCCTCCTGTTTGTTTTCCCTGGCATCGCTCCGATATACCAACCTTTCCCCCCTTCTACTGCCCCCTTCATCCCGCCCGTGTTCTCCAATCCGATACCATCAATCACTCACACCCTGCAGGTGAGCGCGTCTTGGCTAGCGGCTCGGTCCAGCTGCCCAGGTTCACCTTACTGGAGTCGGGCAGCCTGCTAATCAGTCCCTCCCACCTGTCCGATGCTGGTACCTACACCTGCATGGCCAGTAACTCCCGAGGCATTGATGAAGCCTCAGCAGACCTGGTAGTCTGGGGTAAGCGCGCCATTCATGTTGCCTGCATCCTCCACAAATGCTATATTTTTCTACCCAGGCGGTCTAAAATACTTCAAACTAAGCCAAGGGCCCATTTATGCTCACTTGACGCACGTGAACGCCCCACGCGTGCTTTACCTGGGCAGCGTTGTTAAGCGATGCATCCACCAGAGGGCAGTGCGGAGTTTAACAGCTTGGTCCCGCCCAAGACCTCTGCTGCTCCTTTGGAGCCTTCGACGGTTCTTTCAGTTCTCTGTGAATAAATGTGTTTGTAATTCCATACGTATTTGCATAGCCTCTCTTCATAAAGCCCCGCCATTTCTGCCGTCTTCATCGTTCTTTCCGCTGGTCGCAGGTGATTTCTGGGTGGCCCTGCTCCGTTTGCTCCTTTTTAGATACGCATCTGCAAGCTGTGCGAGAACCTGCTGAAAAACGCCCCAAATGAACGCAGAGCATGATACGTATTGAGCATTGAGCATAAATGAGCCTTATAGCACAGGAAAATGTCAAATTAGGAGACGTCCCTTTGAGGATCCATCAGCTATTTATTTGCCGATCCAATGAGTGCCTGGTTTTCTTCAGACCACAGTCTCGAAATCCTGACACTATCATCTAATGACTCACGTCTGTGCTCATCGCGGCGCATAATTTCGCACAGTCAGTCCTTGAAAGCCTCGCAAAACAATCCAGACCTTCTGAAATGCTGCATGATTCACCCAGATTCAGAACGACACTGAGTGAAAGCCGAGACCAAGTCTAGTAAAGCCTAGTTCAATCTGCTGTTCAAACGCAGCCTCTGAATAACAACCTCTCTGCGCTTGTGTGTGTGTGTGTGTGTGTGTGTGTGTGCCTGCGTGCGTGTGTGTGTGTTCAAAGCGCGCACCCGCATCACTAAGCCGCCACAGGACCAGAGTGTCATCAAAGGGACCAAGGCTGTTATGACTTGCGGTGTGACTCATGATCCTAGTGTCACTGTCAGGTAATAATGGCTCTCACTTGGAACTTCTCGTGGAATTTTGTGAAAATTGATTTTTTCTTTCTCTCTCTTTTTTTTTTTTTGGCAACAAATTTAAGCTAATCTCATACGTGCAGACCTTTTTTTTTTCTTCCCCCAAACACAGCGTATGAAAAAAAAAAGGAAAAAAAAAAAGCTTGGGTATCAGCGCGGCACATAATGAGTTTATGAAATCTGCAAGAGATCTTGTAATGTTTATCCTCCCGTAGTCGACCTCCTGTGGGAAGATTTTGAAACTCTCAGAGTCAGATTGAGGAATTAGTCCGTCACTTCTCCTCACTCTTCAGACAGTCTCGAGCATGATGGAGTGTGTGTACATGCATCCGTCTCGGAGGGAGTGGAGCGATGTCTGCGGAGCCCGGTGATTAGAGCGCCTGTCACCTGTGGGCCCGAGACATTGATCAGATCGCGGGGTAAACAGATGAATGCGTAAACAGAGTAATAACTTCAGACAGCGCCTTTAATTAAACGCAACACAGAGGAGATTAGCCGGAGAGCCCGAACAGTCACAATTAATCACAGGCGCTCCGAGTGTGTGCAATGTTGTGGGTGGGGTGGTGGGGTGGGGTGGGGTGATGGTGGGGTGTCCATACGTGCCTCGCTTTGACAGGGAGTGAAATGCATAAAGACGAGCTCCGGCGCCGTTAAGTGTGACAGAGAGACGGCTTTCAGATCCAAATCGCTTCGCCGTCACCTTCCGCGTCGGCGTCGGCGCCTCACGTGTCTTTCGCCGCGCGACGTGACACGAGCAGTCACAACACTCATAAAGCTGCGGCTGACGCGGGCGCTCTTTAACTGTGTGTCTGCGCGTGCGTGTGTGTGTGTGTGCGCGTGTGCGCGCGCGCCACCAGGTACGTGTGGGAGAAGAGCGGCTCGGTGATTGACGTGAACACGTCACCCCGCCTGCGGCTGGATCCCGACGGGACCCTGCACATCTCCCAGACGTGGTCGGGTGACATCGGAACATACACCTGCAGGGTGACCTCAGTGGGTGGCAACGACTCCCGCAGCGCCCACCTTCGAGTCAGGTCTGGATATTCGCCTCTTTGTCCTCCCCGTCTTATCTGGCTGTCTGTTTCTTCCTCTTCTCTCTTATTTGCGTCCGCGCGGGGCGTGATGGATGGACGCTCTCCCCACTGTTATCGCTGCTCTCCTCCCTAATCCATCAAACAATCTAATATTTGCATGCAGGGCTCTCGGCTTGACTGTTTGATTTCTGCCTGTGTTCTGTTTCCCTGCATCACCGGGTCCCTCTTTCATGCGCGTATGCACAAACAGGCAACTTCCCCATGCACCAGAAAATCCGATAGCAATCCTGAGTGCCACGGAGAAAAGGGCCATCAACCTCACATGGGCCCAGGCGTTCGATGGCAACAGCCCCCTGATCCGCTACATCTTGGAAGTGTCGGAGAACAGTGAGTCATTCGGCGTGATTCTCCATCATCTTGGCATGATTGCTGCAAAAAAAAAAAAAAAAAAAAAAAAAAAATCCCATTAATTCATTGTTGCCTGTGTTCCTGTTATTTAAAAGTAATAGTGTTACTTGCTATTCCACGGAGGCGCTCGTTTGCAACAACATCCGTTATATTGAAATTAAGTTCTCCCACCTTCTGCAATCAGCATAACACAATTGCTTCACCTATGTGCTTTTCCTGAATGATCAGGGGAGCCAAATTGAGTTGACGGCCGATGTGCTTATCTTCCGTTTGCCTGATAAAATCAAAGACCGGGGATATGTTTTCAGCCATAACGGAGTAAATCGTTCAAGCATTGCTCATCGAAGCTCGGCCTAGCTGAGCTGACAACCCATTAAGAGGAAAATGATGTATTTTTTTCTTCCTCTTCTTCCTTATTGCTTTCTTTTGTTTTTGTTTTTGATAATTGAATTTCAATCTGATATTAGGGGGTGTACAAGAAATAAATGACTTTGTTTGGTTTTGGGGTTTCTTTTTTTTCTTTTTTTTTTATCAGCAGCTTGCAATATTATTACCGAAAATGAAACAACGTCGTACAATAATAGTTGGCAATAATATCGGCTTTAAATGTGTGCTGCAGCGCCCCCTCCCCCACCCGTCCTCCCTCACCCCATCCAAAAAATGTGAACGTTCTCGCAAGGTCGTCTACTGAGCATGAACTCATTATTCATTCGCTGCTCACAGCTGCGTCTGCGTCTCTTTCCCTCTCTCAGATGCTCCGTGGACGGTGCTGCTGGCCAACATCGAGCCCGAGTCTACCGGGGTGACCGTCGGCGGCCTCATCCCCGCGCGGTCCTACCAGTTCCGCTTGTGCGCCGTCAACGACGTGGGCCGGGGCCAGTTCAGCAAGGAGACGGACAGGTGAGCCGCCGCGCCGGGCCGCCGCCCCCGGGCACGCGCTGAATATTTAAACGCTGGTGGTCGCGGCGTTAATTTACCTTGGCTATTTTTAGGCTTTCGGTCGGTCCCGAGATCGGAAGTCCGCGTTGGTCATGTTCAGCCCAAGCGGCACCCGGGGTGCTCTCGTTGAGGAACTGCATGGACAAGTTGTATCACAGCGCAGAGAGAACTGGCAGTGGTTTAGACTCTATTTGAAGGGCGGGGAAAAAAGGTTTTGACAGGAGACTGTGATAAAGAAGAACAGAAATGAGTGTTTTATTTTTTAATGAAGTAAAAAGACATTTTCTTGGTCCTGTTATGGCATCCCGTAGCCTCCTGTGAAGTTACTAATGGCGGCGTAAACGGGGTCAGTCTTTTTTCTTCCTCTTTGCTCCCTCTGTCAATGTACTTTTCAATCTTTTCGCTTCCCCCCATGATGTCTGCGCTGAAGTCCGAGCCGACTTCTGTTGCCAGGGGCAATGGCTGCCATTTTTCCTTTTTTCCCATCAAAGTAATTAAAGTGAAATCCTTGTTACTGCTTTGACGTTGTACTTTTTACTTCTAATTCAAATTTAGTCCACAGAAATTGGGCGTTTTAGTCTTATTTTTAGTCTAATCTATTAATATTTAATGTCTCGCATCCAATATTTTGGTCTTATGAGAGCTGATGGAAACACTTGACATGTTAGTCATCATAAGACGGCAAGATTGCGTTTTATTCGAGACTGGGAATGAGAAATCTTTCGGTCGTCTTTCAGCAAACCGCAGTCAAATTTCATACCGGGCGAATTTTAAGCTAACATTAAATTAAACAGAACATGACAGGTTGTATGATTAAGAATGCAGCTTCACAGCGAGGGTGTCATGTCTGGTATTATTAATTTAAGAAATTACACGTCCCAATTCGGTGTTCTGATTTGCATTTAGGACCAAACGCTGACTCCCTGACACTCTTGATTGTAAACGGAACGAGAAGAAAGAAAACCCACAATACACACCTGCCTCATGCTCCGCTTTGAACTGTTGCAGGCAGTAAGTGATAATGATAGCGTGTGCACCACCGCTTAAATATGTTTCTAAAGAGAATATTCCAAGCACAAATGATATATAGCTGCCAGCAGACTGCAGTCAAGCTCAAACCCAAAGTACGCTGTAATTACATAATATGCTGAGAGTTTTTTTTATAGGCAGTGCATGTTGCAAATGGATCTTTTTAAATGCAAGCAGACCCCACTATCATATTGACATGGCAAGTTGCAAAAAAGACGGAATTATTTAATACTCACAAAAAAAAAAAAAAAAAAAAAAAATTTGCCTTCAGCGGGGGGTCAGCATACTTTGTCTATTGAGCGTCTGCGAAGCCAAACAACATATGCAAGCAGCTGTGGCTGCGATGCTTACCACGACGCTGCCGTAATTACGGTGACAGCTCGCGTGAAATACTATACTGTACTATTATGTTGCCTCATCTCCCGACAGCAACTGTTTGTTCCCACCGCACCTATTTGCATAGTCATAATAAATCCGCAGAAAAACAACTGGATTAAACAGCAAAACCATATGTCCATCACTGTCGCCACGCCGTTTGCCATAGAAATCGGTATGGTACAGTACAGTATGGTATGGTACGGTGTGGAGTGGCATGAAATGGAATTTTATGGTATGGTATGGTACGGTATGGAACGGTATGCTATAGAATGGAATGGAATGGTATGGTATGGTACGGAATGTTATGATATGGAATGTTATGGTGCGGTATGATATGGAATGGTTTGTTCAGCTTTTTGGTGTTTAGGAGTAGCACAGTGTTTATTTTGATCATTGGCACCCTAGTTATTTGATATTCGAATTTATCTACGCTGTCATATCTGCCCTTTATATGTATGTGTGTGTGTGTATATATATATATATTTAAAAAAAAAAAAAAAGAACGTCCCTCTCACCCCTAGTGGAGGGGTATCTGTGTCATCCTCAAGCTCGGGTCCTCTACCACAGGCCTGGGAGTTTGAGGGTTCTGCGCAGTACCTTAACTGTTCCTAGGACTGCGCTCTCCTGGACTGAGGCTTCTGATGTTGTTCCTGGGATCTGCTGGAGCCACTCTCCCAGTTTGGGGGTCACTGCTCCGAGTGCTCCTACTACCACGGGGACCACGGCAGCCTTGACCTTCCACATCCGTTCCAGCTGCTCTTTCAACCCTTGGTATTTCTCAGTCTTTTCGTGCTCCTTCTTCCTGATGTTTGCATCCGCTGGTATCACCACATCTATCACCACCGCCCTCTTCTTCTCTTTTGTCCACCACCACTTTGTCCGGTTGGTTAGCCAGGACCTGTTTGTCAGTCTGGATGCTGAAGTCCCACAGGACCTTGGCCCTGTTGTTTTCCACCACCTTCTGTGGTATGGCCCATTGGGATTTGGGTACTTCTAGTCCATACTGGGTACAGATGTTCCTGTATACTATCCCAGCCACCTGGTTATGCGTCTCCACGTACGCTGATCCAGCTAGCATCTTACACCCTGCTACTATGTGCTGGACTGTCTCAGGGGCATCTTTGCGCGGCCTTGGGTCTGATCTGCTCTGGTAGACCCTGGCCTCTATGGCTCTCGTAGGTAGGGCCTGTTCTTGTGCTGCCATGATTAGTGCCTCTGTGCTGTCTGTCAGTCCAGCGTTCTCAGGCCACTGGTAGGTCTTCTTGATATCGGCCACTTCTTCGACTTGACGGTGGTACATGCCATGTAGGGGTTTGTCCCTCCAGGTTGTCTGCTCCTCTTCCTCTGCACTCTCATCAGGTGAATGCTGCTCTGAAGAAAAAAAAAAAATATATATATATATATATTTTTTTTTTTTATTTTATATATATATATATATATACACACACACACACACACACACACACACACACACACACACACACACACACATTTACAAAGGGAAAACAGAAATGTAATTCTTATTTCTGTGTTAATGTTCAGGGTCAATAAATGGCTCCTTTTCATGCTATATTCATATTATTCATCTATGATGAGGCTTATACTCTATATACTCTATTATAATAGCGGCTTAAAGTGAACATAAAAGGAGAAGTAATTCATCGCAGTTGTTTGTGTAACAATTAATCATTCCAACCCCGCCACACCCCACCCTCGCCCCCTCCCCCTCGCCGTTTTCTTTGGCAGTTCAAGAAAAATCTAGTTATTTCCTGTGAGTCCACTTTGACGTCTTTGCTCCTATGGGAGTGAGCGAGAGATGAGCCAGCTTCGGAACGAGCCTTTTTCAAGATAAAACTGTGAATGAGCTGAAATTGTGCTTTGTGAAGACTTGATGGGAGCGCTGACCCAGCTTCGTCTCTCTCCCTCCTATTAACTCGCCGTGCTTCCTGAGGAAAATACATAGCGGCTTGAAAGAGGCAGCGCAAACCCCAACCTCATGTGAACTCTCTCGACTGTCAAGACAAAATGGTCATAATCACGCAGGACAACCGATCACGCATGCAGGCGCGCGCACACGCACGCCAGCGCGCTCGCGCACACACACACACGCGCGCGCTCTTAGCTCCTGACAATTCGCCCGCGCTCCGGACCGCGTCTCGCGAGGTCAGGCGGTCCATTTGCTGCTTTAACACCTGCAGTGGCAAACGCCCTCAGACGGCAACCCATCGCTATGCCCACTGCACAACTTTTTTTTTTTTTTTTCTCACCAAACATTCAAATTCCTGAGTGAATATGCCCAGACAAGAGTGCACCACAGGAGGGTGACTGAGCATCAGTGAGAGTGCAAGGCTTTTCTGAGGCATCTCTCTGGCACTGCGCTTTGATCCTAAACACTCTGCTTTATCTCCTCTGGAGCAGCGCTCCGGAGCACTGGGAAGAAATCAAGATGTCATCTTAAATTGACTTTAGGGAAAAGTCTGCCTGGATCTCTCCTTCTTGTTCTTTTATATCTTCCTCTTACTCGCCCTGCTTCTCCATTGTGCTGCTCCATTTTCGCCAAGGCCTCTTTGATCCTTGTTACGCCGCGGCGAGATGTCCCTCTGTGGACAGTGTTATGAAGAATATGTTTTGGACAAAGACGCAGCCAGACTCGGCTTTATGGCAGTCCAGAAAAAAAAAAAAAAAAGTACAAAAAAAAGTTGGATATAGTGTGATTTGATGACTATGATGAAATGGGATGGAAATATGCAGAAACTGCTGATAATTAATGCAGGGCTTCACTTTTTTTTTTTTTTGTCTCCTCTTTCACCTCCCTTTCCCTTTTTCTTTCTTAACTGCGGCAGACTGACTCTCCCCGAAGAGCCCCCCAGCGCACCCCCCCAGACAGTCATCGCAAGTGGCCGCACCAATCAGTCCATCATGATCCAATGGCAGCCACCTCCAGAGAGCCATCAGAACGGGCCGCTCCAGGGCTACATCATCAGGTAAGAAGACCATGACAACCTGCCTAATTTCTTCCCAGGGTTCGCTGCCTGTCAGCCCCGCTGCCATTCAGATGTGATAATAACTGGTATGTCAGCTTCTTTTCTTCCTCTCCATTTCGCCTCATTCTCGCTTCCCACTGCAATAGAATAATTGGTGCCAATTTAATACATAACCTCCTCTCCATTCATCTGTTGCCACCTCTCTTTTTGCAACCATTTCATACTTGTTCTGCATGGCTCGCCTTCCATCTCCTCCTCTCTCGGGTTTTTTTTTTTTTTTTTTTTTTTTTTTTTTT
>CAAKHG010050353.1:58827-78833 GCA_901007715.1 Dactylopterus volitans
TTTTTTTTTTTTTTTTTTTTTTTTTTTTTTAACATTGGCATTGGCAGAGGTCTGTGCTCTTTGAGTGACCTTTTGTGCAATAACTACCATGTTGTTTTCCATGAAATTTGGTGGAGGGATAGAGCACGGTTGGAGGAGCAACCCATTAAAAATGCAGGGGCAGACGTGGACATTTGCCTCTGGGAAAACAAAAAATCACATGGTCCTTGAGGGAGATTTAAAAGACTCAAAAATCGACGATAGATAATCGATGCATTGGAAATGTGCAGCTCCAGGTTCCTTACACAAAACCAAGTTGGCTTTCTTCTGTAACCAGCCGTTACCTGACCCCATCTCTTGACCCACCACTCGCACAAACAAACTCTGGCGCATTCCTCAATCACTCTCTCTTTGTCCGACGCTGTAATTACCGTTATAAACCAGCCACTCGTTATTTCTGTCTCTTGTGACAATCATTTCTCTTGATATGGCACTGTCTGCCTGGGGTTTTCGCCATGTTTCATCATCACACACCTTTATACTCCTCTGTGAAATGTTATTTATAGTTCATTTAATCACAAACAGGTGTGCGTGTGTGTGCGTGTGTGTGAGCCTGTGTGAAGACGTCTCCGCTGCTTTTGTGGGTTTCCTATCTGTGTACTTTGCTTGAAGCCTCATCAATCAATCCCTTAATGAGCAGCTCCAAATTAGTCTGTTGCTTTTGCAAATGAACAAATGCAAAAGATTGCCACGTGTAATTTAACAAAACTCCCAAACCTGGAAGGTATGGCAGGCATCTGCATTTTATTTTCATCTGACTCCCTTTGCCAAGGAAAAAATAATAAAGAAATAAGAAAATTGCATCATCCCAGTGGCTGTCAGTGAATAGAGGCAGTCGTGTTGTGTAGCTCAGCTCTCATTAATTGGTCGTTGCGAGTCACTCACCCCATTAAAAAACGCAAGAGGAGACCGTAATGTGCTTTTAAACACATTCAAGGAGAATCAAGGATAGCGCGGGACTATGAGGACCAACGGTGGCCAGTCGGCTCCATCAGCGCGTTGCTTCCCAACTGTTTTCCGGTGTTACATCAGAATGGCGTGCTCAGTTCAATCAAACCGCTGCAGGGTTCACCTGGAAGCCGCCTGAGGCAACCGCTCTCACACCCAGTTTGATTGGCATGTTCTTAAATCCCCAAATGAGCCCAAATAAAATGCCTTCGCCTGATTCCCACACAGTGCGAGAGAGGCTGGTCTTAGAGTACATTTTCAAGTTGTTTTTTGTTTTTTTCTTTCTCTGTCTCATCGCTATTCTCTTCATCTCTCATCTCTGTCTCTCGTCCTCCCCTCCTTTTTTTTTTTCTAAATCTCTCCCTTCATCTCTTTTTTTTTTCTCAATTTCCTCTGCATTAGTGCCCACTGTGCCACCAGGAAACGTTCAGGCTGAGGCAGTCAACTCCTCCACGGTGCGTTTTACCTGGAGCGCCCCGAGCCCGCAATTTATCAATGGAATCAACCAGGGATACAAGGTGAGCAGCCCCTTTCTGTCAACTGGTGCGCTCTAGTGGTCAGAGCTAAAACGGCACCCTGTGGACGGCATCTCGTCGGGGGTGGCGGTCGGGCGTCGCGATGTTCTCTGCAGACAGCGAACCGCTCCGAGCTCTGACGAGGCCACGAGTGTGCGGCGCTGACGCTCCGTGCCTTAACCTTTCGCAGCTGTTGGCCTGGGAACCCAGCCGCACAAACGAGGTCACCGTGGTTATGGTGCGTCCCAACTTCCAGGACAGCGTTCACGTCGGCTACATCCCGGGCCTTAAAAAGTTTACCGAGTACTACACGTCAGTACTGTGCTTCACTACCCCGGGAGACGGCCCACGCAGCCCGCCTCAGCGCTTACGCACCCATGAGGATAGTAAGTGTCTCGGTTCAGGCTATTATATGGTATTTGTGGTAATTGCATGTCAGGTTATTCTGTTCATTTACCGCCTATTGTTCATCATCTTTATAGCCCCTGGTGCTGTGGGACACCTTAGTTTCACTGACATCCTGGACACCTCTCTAAAAGTCAGCTGGAAGGAGCCACAGGAGAAAAACGGCCTTCTCACAGGTTATTTTTGTTTTAATAGATAACGTTATCATGTCCTCTCGCAATTTACGGGCCCGCCGTGTAACGCTGTGGAATGTGCACCTACCCCCCAGGCTATCGTATCTCCTGGGAGGAGTTCAACAGGACCAACACTCGGGTGACACATTATTTGCCCAATTTGACTCAGGAGTACAAGGTGACGGGGTTAACTGCTCTCACCACGTACACCATCCAGGTGGCGGCCATGACCTCCAAAGGCCAGGGCCAGCTCTCTGCCTCCACCATCTCCTCCGGTGTCCCGCCAGGTCAGTGCCTCCGTGGGGTCATCTACGGTGAAGTTGAGCACTTTCCAACTGCTCGGAACGTGAGCTTGTGTTTGCGCCACGGTCCTCACCGGGAGGGTCACAGCGAGTTATTTGACCATGACTCAACACGTTTCTCCACAGCTAATTATAAGCCGAGATGCAGCGATGAACTGAATTTTATTAATTTCCTCTTACTCTCTCGCCTCCGTGATCTTTCACAGAGCTGCCCGGTCCCCCGACCAATTTAGCCATCTCCAACATTGGCCCCCGCTCCGTCAATCTGCAATTCAAACCCGGTTACGATGGCAAGACATCCATTTCCCGTTGGCTGGTGGAAGCCCAGGTGAAACCCGATCTGTGTCGGCGTGAAATCTCATTTTCTTTTCCAAGTGGCTTGATGTTTTCACGTCGATGCCCAAGTATTCAGCTGCTGATGTCCCGCGATTCTCTGTGCACATTACAGATTGGTATCATCGGCGAGAATGAAGAGTGGCTGATGGTTCATCAGCTTGCTAATGAGCCTGATGCCAGATCAATAGAGGTCATAGACCTGAACCCCTATACTTTCTACAGGTGAGCGCGCGCACACACACACACACGCACGCACGCACGCACGCGGACACACAAATGCGCTGTTGCTATACATTTATTAAAAGGTGTAAAACCCTGTCTGACACCAGTTATCTGTTTATCATTTTTACTGTGCTATGTTGCATTGTGGCTATTTTCTTCTCCGTGCATAGAGAAATCTTATTCTTCGCGACTATAATCACAAGTTTCATCTAATCCGGCCTAGAGGAATCTGATATCATAAAATCTCATAACACCGGCACTTTGCAAATGAACACCCACCCCAGATATAAAAACCGAATGTCTGCTATCATCTGGTTTCCTTGGCTCCAGGTTTAGAATGCGTCAGGTAAACATCGTGGGCACCAGCCCCCCTAGTCAGCCCTCCAGGAAGATCCAGACCCTGCAGGCCCCTCCGGACATCTTCCCTGCCAATGTCACCCTGCGCACCGCCAGCGAGACCAGTCTGTGGCTTCGCTGGGTGGTAGGTTTTTTTTCATGCCTCATTACATGCTGAGTGAAAGCAAGACCGTGTAAAGTTAGCTATTAGATTACTACTGGACTTAGACAAGGCCTGTGGTTCCCCGTTTGTGGAACCGTTTGCTGAGGTCCGTTCGATCTGCAGAATGACTCTCAGTCTTTAAGTAGAGGCTGAAGACCCAGTTCTTTACCCTGACACCTCTGCATCCTCTGCACTCTGTGCATTGCCTCTCACACTCCCTGTAGACACCTGCATCCTATCAGACTTGATCTTTGCTTCATGGCACTTGCTCATGTTATCTCTCCTGAATAGCTCCTTGCTTGTGTTGCAGCTGTCAGATGTGTGTCGCTTTGGATTAAAGCGTCTGCCAAATTTGTGGAAGTACTTAGATGCATGTCTGGGTTGTTCGTATTCACACTTGAAATATTGTCTTTTGTGCAGTGTATTTTTGCCTTTGGATGCATATAAGCTATTCCGGCGGTTATGTATTGACCGTTTTGGCAAATTGTTCTTGGCTTGGCTTTCAAGCTATCTTATTTTTTCTCATAGAGGAAACCGAATGCGTAACTGTTTAAAGTTGAATGACACGCTATTTACCGGCTCTTGCGGTTGCTGTCAGTTCAGCCGCTACGCAAGCGTACTTCTTGTTGCGCAGCCTCAATTAAGATTCAAAGCCGTAAGTGCCTTTTTTTTTTTTTTTTGAACTGTTGTCTTTTCCTTTCTTTAAGTCTACTGTACACTTGCGGTATGGGGCATTATGTTTGATGAATACAGATAAGGGCACGTGTTCGGAGGCTGCATGCACTCTGTCCTTGAACATTGCTGCTCTCTGCGTCACCACCAACTTCTGCATTCATTGCTACATTTGTCTATTGTCATCACCCCGCCGGTACGTGATCAGTACCTGACAGCCAGAGACAAGGGTTTGAGATACTCTCGCCGCCGCTGCAGGATTAAAATGGATGCATGTTACCTGGAGTCAACAGCCGAGGGATGTCGGCTGTGTGATATGGCTCTTCAAATTATAGCTCAATGATTGAGGTCCTTCTCAAGGGCTAGTTATTAAACTGCAGTTAAACTTTGTGGCCCGCTTTGCGGCCATGGCACTGCAGTCTTGTCTGAATCAAGGCTACACTCATTTCAAGGAAACGCAGACATAGCCCAGTGCATGTATTTATCTAAAATTGCCCGTTTATCATCCTCACTTTTGTGCTTGCGCTTTTGTGCATTGAATTTAAAGAATGTATAGAACAGTTAGTTCTATTTTTTTTTATCTTTTTTTTTTTATTTTTTTTTTAGACTGGCTGAGTGACTCTCTAAGTGACTGATGAGGAATTTCAAGCACCATCAAGTCACACTCGTGATTGCACAACACTTAATTTAAATTGATTGGTGTAGTAAAATCACTCAAAAGTATGCCTCGCGCAGCAGTCAGGGTTTAATGTGAAGGAGCTATATTGCCTGCTAAAATACAAATATTTGAATATTAGGATTATATTATTGACTTAACAAATCTGGTGTGTGCGCCGTTACTCTTGTACAATAGAGCATTACTGTGTTTTATTACAGCTGCTGAGAGGATTTAGCCCCTCTTCCAATATTTCTTCTCACCGTCCCTGACAGCGCATCTTAGCTAGTCTGAAATCAGTGTAAAGTATGGCCTCTCGCCGCTTATTGCTTCATTTTGCACTCTGTTATGATGTCATTTATATTGAACAAGAAAAACAATCCTCCCAGCCTCTTCCAGAGTGGGAATACAACGGCAATCCAGATCTTGTTGGCTACCGGGTCCAGTACTCCAAGGCTGGGTCTAAAGGGGGAGTTCTCTCACATGTCATCATGGACCGGCTGGAGAGGGAGTTCACTATCGAGGACCTTGAGGAGTGGACAGAGTATGAGGTCAGAGTTCAAGCCATCAACGGAATTGGCTCCGGACCCTGGAGTCAGCCGGTCCACGGAAGGACCAGGGAGTCTGGTGAGGAAGGACGCACCGCGTACGCTGCAATACACGCTTACTTCGAGGCTCTGATATTTTAAAGTCCATTATTTTTTTCACCTCTTGCTTCAGTGCCCTCCAGCGGTCCCACCAACGTCTCAGCCTTCGCCACCACCTCCAGCAGGATCCTGGTGCGCTGGGGGGAAGTCCCGGAGACTGACCGCAACGGACTCATCCTCGGGTACAAGGTCTGCATTTCAGAATCACATTCGCATAAGCGAAAAAAACAAAGAGAATCAGGCAGGAGAATAAAGGGAAACAGTGCACTGACTGTGAGGAGCTGGCCTAGGAGCTGGTAAGACCCAAGGGCAGGAACTGAAACGAGACAAGTGGGAGCGAATGGATGAGCTAAAAGGGATGACACGGTAAAACGTCCCATGAATTTCATCACCGCTTCAAAAAAAAATGATCAACCATCCGCGCGCTCTCTGTCTTTTTAAGGTTGTTTACAAAGAGAAGGACTCGGACGCCGCTCCCAACTTCTGGACGGTTGAGGGCAACACCAGCCACAGCGTCCAGCTCAGTGGGCTGGGCAAGTATGTCCTGTATGAGATCCAGGTCCTGGCCTTCACGCGCATCGGGGACGGGAGGGGCAGCTCGCCGCCCATTCTCGAGAGGACCCTGGACGACGGTGAGCGACGCACGCGCTCACAACTTCCATCTCCGGAGGAACTTCAGTCCAGTTGTTATTTTTCTGAATTGCGTCTTTCTCCATTCAATTTCACTCGCCGCTCACCAATTGGTTTTGCAAATTGTGCTTCCGCCTTTCTGCCATATTACTCCATTGTACATTGAACCCGAATTATGCGATGGATATGATGATTTTTTTTTTTTATTTATTTATTTATTTTTTTTAAACCGCTGGGTTTATTTCACACATATTACTCCTGCTGGATTAGAATTTTTCTCATTTTGTGTGTGATAGTGCCCGGTCCTCCAGTTGGCATCCTGTTTCCCGAGGTCAGAACCACCTCAGTCAGGCTGATCTGGCAACCTCCTGCACAACCAAATGGAATTATCCTGGGTGAGTTACAATGCGGCGATGACCGCCAATTTCATCTGTGACCATAAATTTCACATTTTTCATTCTAATATCACTGAAGGTCGCTGTACATCTTGAATTTTTCATCATTTCTTTTCTGCACGACTTTATATTGAACCGAGTTTGCCTTTTAGCCTATCAGATCACACACAGAAGGAACTCCTCGAATAGCAACGCCGCCACCGTGGACGTGCTGAGCCCCAGCGCGCGGCAGTACACGGCGACCGGGCTAAAACCGGAGATGGTTTATGTATTTCGCCTCACCGCTCAAACGCGAAAGGGCTGGGGGGAGGCCGCCGAGGCTTTGGTCGTCACGACGGAGAAGAGGGGTGAGCTTGAAACCCGGCGGGCTAAATTATTCACCTGTAAATATTAAGTGTGAGAATTAACATGCTTGCTTGCCCTTCAGCCCGACCCCAACCCACCAGCCGTCCTGTGGTGCCTCAAGAGGAAGTCCAGGCTCGCAGAGTCCTGTTGTCATGGGAACCAGGCAGCGACGGCTTGTCTCCGGTCCGCTACTACACGGTCCAGTACAGAGAGCTGCCAGACAGCAACTGGACCGTGCATTCTGCGTCGGTTAGCCACGAGACGCATTCCTACACGTTGGACAGGTAGCTATGAAAGTCTCGCCCTCGGGTCCATGTGACATTTTCCACCAATCAAACGGACAGGCGGAAAAGGGCACGCCGCACATGACTCACCATCCTCCCCTCTCTTTTGAAAGATTAAAGCCCTTCACCTCCTATCAGTTCCGTGTCAAAGCCACCAATGATATTGGAGATAGTGAGTACAGTCAGGAGAGTGAGGCCATCACCACGCTGCAGGATGGTAAGGACTTTTTAGGCTGGGATTTCACAGTGAATGCTTGCTCTGAAGCTGCTCCCTACGTGGTTTGCTAACATATTTTCATATATTTTTTTTTTGTATCTTTTTCAGCCCCGGACAAAGCCCCGACAATTCTGTCTGTCACGCCGCACACCACCACGTCTGTGTTAGTCCGCTGGCAGGTACGCCGCTGAACTCCCCGCCGCCGTCCTAATACACTCGTCAAATGTTGCCCGCTAAGCAGACGTCTCCGTCTTTTCCAGCCTCCCTCTGAGGACCACATCAACGGGGTCCTGTTAGGATTCAGGGTCAGGTACCGCGAGTTATACTACGACCGCCTCCGCAGCTTCACGGTCCGCACGGTAAACAGCCCCTCTGCCAACTGGGCTGACCTCACTGGTGAGTTTCCTGCTTCTCACACACCCACTAGCTCTGATCATGCTTTGAAAAAAGAAAAAAAAAGAAGAAAAAAAAAAGTGATGCTACCTTAACTTGTAAATAGTAAATGCAGAGTGTGTTCGGCGAAATATAAAGATGCTAATACTCCCACGCTCTCCTGATCCCTTTATCTTTTCTCATTTTTCCGACCCTGCCCCATCCTCTATCCCATCTCCAGCTCCCTACAGCATCCGAAACTTGAGTGAATCCTCTCTCACCCAATATGAACTGGATAGTAAGTCTTAAATCTCCCTTTATGAATGTCTTCCATCACCCTCCATCTGTTTGCATGTCATCTGCTGTATTTTATTTTCTGCAAAATAAAAAAAAAGAAAAGAAAAAAAAAGAGAAAGTCTCTGTATAATTTACAGCGTGTGCATGCAGCGCCATCCTCCCACTCAGCTGTATCCACTGAGGGGCCTTCTGATTCTTATGATGTGTATATGACTTTAATCTCTCTAAGCTGCCCTGTCATTATTTCAGTGTGTTTTCTTTCTTTTTAATCACTGACAAATCTTCCCAATGTCCCCACAACAACCTCATCTTTTCATCATTTTGCCTCGTAATTCCATCCCTCTGCCTTTTTTTTTTTTGTTCGGATTGCGATGTCTTGCTGCGGGCATCGCTGTGCGTCTCTCTAGTTTTTGCTCTTTTATCTTAACGTGGGTTCCTTTCCTCGCAGATTTGAGTAAACACAAACGCTACGAGATCCGCCTCAGTGTGTATAATGCTGTGGGGGAGGGTCCTAGCAGCGCGCCACAGGAAGTTTTTGTCGGAGAGGCAGGTATGTTTCTTCTTTTCTCTGTCCGACAGTCCCTTTAATTTTACATCTGCGAAATCATTCAGTCCATTCAATTCAAACTCTGCCCCGCCATTTGTTCCAGTCCCGACAGCCCCGCCCCAAAATGTGGTGGTCCAGTCCTCGACGGCCACACAGCTGGATGTCACATGGGACCCTCCGCCTCCCGACGCTCAGAACGGGGACATCCAGGGTTATAAGGTATCAATAATGTGTCTTTCTGTTGTGTTACTGAAAATTAGCCAAAATTGCATCATTCTTTTCATAATGATATATTTTCACTTGGGGGTAAAAAAAAAAAAAAAAAAAACCCACGATGAATTCCGCATCCTTTTTTATTCTGTTTATAGATCTATTTCTGGGAGTTTCAGCTCCAGAATGAGACGGAGCGCCTGCGCACTCTGTTCCTGCCAGAGCTCGGGGTGAAGCTTAAGAACCTGACAGGTTACACCACCTACATGATCAGTGTGGCCGCCTTCAATGCTGCGGGGGACGGGCCGCGATCGCTGCCCACCAGAGGGCGCACTCAGCAAGCAGGTACCCTTACAGTAACTCCAAATGTGCATGGAGAGATTTGAGAGATGTTGAAAAATGCTAGAGGCACTCGGGCTTGGGAAAAAAAAAAAAAAGGGAACTTTGTTGTCTGTTGAACTTTGTTGTCTTCTGTTCTGCTTAAACACAAGGTCAACAACGGGAGGCGTTTCCCAGTCTCTTTTCCTTTCTTATTCCTGCCTCTATGTGTCTCTTTGCCATTCACGCTCCTTCTCTTTCATTACTTACCATTGTTTATGGCTCTTGAGCTCTTGCATATCTTGTATCACCTCAAGGTCATCCGGGATAGGTGCCTCAAAAGAGCAGATGGCTTTTGTGCTGTTGCGCCCAGGCGCAAACCTCAAATGAGGCGCTGCCGCTTTAAGACAAATAATGTAGCACAAGCTCCTCTTATTCCCCGAGAAATAGAATGTTCCCGCTAAGGAGTTTAGTTTCATTCTGTGAGATATAGCATAAGAGATCAGAGTCTTCCTGGCACCTCTTCCAAGACAAGCCATGGGGGTGCAAGTCTAATGACAGCGGAGGAGCAATGAATACAGAGTGCGGGGGACACATGTAGATTTTTGGCCGCAACTGCACAAAGACGCCTGTGTTTACCAGCTAGCGAGAGTCCCTCCTCTGCGGTTTCAGCACAAAAATGGTTTACAGTATAAATTTCTCTTGTCTGTTCCGCCCCCTTGAAGGCTGTGACATTGGCGAGGGGTACAAAGTGCTGAGAACTTAAAAACACAACAGGCAACAATTTTGGCTCTCTGCACCACAGGGTACTGGGAAGAGAGCCAACGCAAGCTTTTGTGAATTTTATGCAGAACTGTGGCTAAATCCCGACACTTAGCTGGATCTGGATTGGGTCAGCAGGCAGAATTCTCACAGCTCTCTTTCAAGGTCACAGAGAGATTTCGGCACGGTCGTGTCTACTTCCAGTTTGCTTTAGCACTTTTTATTTAAGCAGTCATACTGGCCTTTTTTTAATATCGGTCAGCATGCCGTGGTCTCGCGGCAGGTTTAACTCAAGTTGCGCACATTTTATTGTTCCTAAAACATCTGTAACTTTTCATCTTTAGTGCGGCTGTCTCGTGTCATCTGAAATTGCTTTTTAAAATGAAAATATCAAATTGCTCGCTGCAGACTACCACGAGGCTTTTAAGCACTGCCTTGAGATTTCCGGCCGAGCGTGTGTGTGTGTGTGTGTGTGTGTGTGTGAGAGAGAGAGAGAGTGTGTGTCTTTTGTCTTGGCCAAGTGAAGAGATCCTCATCCTAATAATCCCCATTTTCTCCTCAAAAAGCACCCAGTGCTCCCAGTTTCATCCGCTTCAGTGAGCTGACCACCACTTCAGTCAACGTGTCCTGGGGGGAGCCCAAGCAGGCCAATGGCATCATCGAGGGCTACCGCCTGGTTTATGAGCCCTGCACTCCTGTAGATGGTGAGGAAGGCTGCCTGGAGCCTAATAACTCTCCCTTGTCCTGACATTCCTCACCTGGCTCTATCAGTGATTCACAACCTGGTGCCTAGTTGCTATATTCCCCCTAACTCACGCTGCTTGAGCTCATGCGCTCATCTGTTACAGATGACTGTAGGACCTGCAAATGCATATATGGCATGGCTGATAAATTATGCTTGAGCATTATGGTTAGAATTTGCACAGCTTCCTCTCGCGCTGAGAGAAACGTGGCTAATAGCTATGTGTGGTTTGCCTGGACCAGATTGTTAAGTAATTGGGAGCAGAGGTGGAATGCAGAGCTGAGGCTGCGGTGGTCCCTCAGCTCTCCGCTAATGGAGTCAGAGCAAAGCCGAGCAGAACAGCAAAGGCATGGAATATCAGTGGTGGTGTATTATGAAAAAAAAAAGAAAAAAGTTCCTGATTTCACTCCCTATCAAGATTTATAGCAGGCTGCTAGAAAAATACATATGTTATATGTGCACAGATGTCTAGCTATCTAACCCTTTGTGAGCGTGTCTATGTGTCTCCTCATTTGCACAAAGCTTGGCTGTACGTGGCTTGTAGAAAGCAGCATCTAGAGTCTTAGTGTTCTCTGTACAGACTCCTCTCCTCGCACTCCAGGTGTCAGTAAGATAGTGACAGTGGATGTGAAAGGCAGCACGCCGCTGTGGATGAAAATCAAAGACCTGGCGGACGGCGTGACCTACAACTTCCGCATCCGGGCCAAGACTCTCACGTACGGCCCCGAGGTGGAGGCCAACATCACCACCGGGCCTGGCGAAGGTGGGGCTGCAAAGCTCTTAAGCTGATCGTGTCAATAATACAACACTTGTAAGGACTTGACCTGTCTGACAAGAATCAATCTTTATCCCAACTCCCAAGGAGCCCCAGGCCCGCCCGGAGAACCCTTTATTTCTCGCTATGGGACCGCCCTCACGCTGCACTGGACCAGCGGGGATCAAGGCCGCGCACCCATCACGCGATACGTGATTGAGGCCAGACCCTCAGGTGAGCCGAACACGAACCATTTCCTGGCTTCCTACACCACAGCTTTAGTTTATAGATTTATCCCATATATTAATTTTTTTTTTTTTTGGCCTCTAGATGAAGGATTGTGGGACATCCTGATCAAAGACATTCCTAAAGAAGTGACATCATACACACTTAACCTTGACATGCTACGAGAGGGGGTCACCTACGATTTTCGAGTAATTGCAGTCAACGACTATGGATATGGCTCCCCCAGCGCCCCCTCCCCCTCCATATCAGGTTGATTATACTTTGAAATAAGGCATCAATTATATAATCAATACTCCGCTCCGGCGTTAATGTGTGTTGTCCGTTTTCAGCCCAGAAAGTGTCGCCGTTCTATGAGGAGTGGTGGTTCCTGGTGGTCATCGCTCTGGTGGGCCTGATCTTCATCCTCCTCCTGGTTTTCATCCTCATCATCAGGGGCCAGAGTAAAAAATACACCAAAAAGGCAGATTCAGGTAGGGAAGCGATGCTAAACTCTGGGCTAACATCTGTTTCTCCTGCTTAAGCCATTGGCTGGAATTAATCTTCCTCTCCGACGGCTCTGCTGAGAGCGGCGTTTTAATGATTGCACGTCTGAAGTCTGTTTTGTGAAAAAGGGAAGCGTGACGGCTCACACAATTAGACAAATTCCCCGAGATTTCCTTACATTGTTCGGCTGGCAGGGGGACAGATGAGAGCAGGGGATGCAGCCGCAATAGACAGACGAATAAATATTATTGTTCGTGTTTAACTGCCGTGACGATCAATGCCGGGATTAATGGCCTGGCGGTCGTTTAATGCTCAGGTCATTAGTCAGCCCGCGAGTGCTAAAACCACCAGTGGCTCTCGCAATACTGTATCAAGAAGCCAATTTTTGCGATGGTGAATTATCTCAGGTGACATTACCGCTACCAGGAACTCTTTATCACGGGTTGTTTTTTGGGTTGTTTTTTTTTTTGTTTTGTTTTGTTTTGTTTTTTTTCTTCGAAATCAAAAATGTGAAGGCAGGGGAAGTTAATCAATGTAAGACTTACTGTTAATGGCTCACATCGGCTGGCAAGTAGTCAGCATGAGGGCGTGTGAGGATAAGTCTCTCCTCGGTCGGCCAGCTTGGAGGGGAAGAGAAGGAGGGAGGTCGATCGGAAAAGTGAAAGTCAGCGTTTAGCATGATGGTGGGGTTGCAGGGTTCGGTAAACAGACGCTACAGACCGGGCCTGTGCTTGTCCGGGGACACCGAGAGGGCGTCCCATCAGCACCCATCAACCCCCCCCCCCACTGGTCCACTGTTTGGTTTACCAGGCGTCTGGCCAGCTTTCGATAGTACATCAACGTTTCCAGAGAGCAGCCTTTTGACTTGCACATGCAAATTGAGGGGGAGGCCATGTTAGTTCGCCCTTGAAAACAAAAAAACCACCAAAAAATTTCGCATTCTCTGAGCTAAATCTCAAAAGGTTATTGCGAAGGAAAGCAATCGACACTGAGCAAAAATGCCACCTGCTGATATCTTCCAAATACATTTTCCCGGTATTTTCCGAACTTCAGGTGTGTTCCGATCGCCAAGTCGTTCCCCGCTCAGTGTGCCGCAGGGTGTTTTCAGTGGGATTCCGGGGAGGAAGAAAAAAAATGGCCAAGGAACTGTGAAGGAAGTGTGCAAGAAAGCACTGAGCAACAGTTCATCACTTTAAAAGTAGTTGTCAGGCGAGATTATCCATCACTCACGGTGCCTCTCTGCAGCGCTAAAAACAAATGAGGCTTGCAAAGGCTTTTACATACACAAGTGCTTTTAAGTTGTTGAATCGTTTGACAGCGGCGCCGACTTATTTGGTGGACTTAAATCTGTGCCGCTGCTGAGCCGTGCTGAGTGTTATTTGACAATATATTAGGAACGCCGCAGTGTGAAGCCCCAAATTACAGCCCGGAAACCTGTAGCGGCTCTGATGTGGCTGCGGTGTCTATTATAACTAACTACAATATGGCAATAAATGTTGACTTGGATTGCCTGCGTTTATGTTGGCACGGATAAGAATGCTAAATTTCATGGTTTAAGGTGTCCAGGGTGGTAACGTTAGCACGTGTGTGTTGCTGCAGGGCGTTCTGAGGGGAGGAACTTTGTAAGGGGAGGTTCCCTTAACCAACAATATCTTCAATATCTTTAATTTTTCTCCCTTTTGTGGATTTGTTTGCGATTTTTTTTTATATATTTTTCCGCGTGAGACCCAAAAAAAAAAAAAAAAAAAAACTCAAAATTTCCTGCCTTAAAGCTTATTCTATTTTAAACATTCCCTGAGCAGGAATAAGGGAATACTGTGCGCGCACACTTTAAACTGATCAATTGAAAAGTATTTGTTCATTAGCTTTTGTGAACTTGAAGCAAAAATAAAAACGAATGATCAAGGAAATGACAGCTATAATAACGTCTGCTGCAGATGACCTTTTTGCCTCAAAAACACAGTCGCAGGTTTTTCTAAGATTTTGTCCAGACGCTTTCCAATAAAACGACCCCTGCTTCCAAGCAGCCAGGGTTCAAATCCCAAATCTTCTATATAATACTATACTATATATGATAGTTTATTCAAACAAAAAAAACACATATAAGATCAGTTCAGAGTATGTGAGAGGTACACAATGTAGGGCAATTTACAATGGGAGCTGACTGAAGAAAAAGAAGACAGCTTTTTCAGCTTTACAAATACTCAGAAATGTTTACAGTAATACAACTGATCAAGGGTCAGGGTTCAGGCTTTTGTGTGCAGCAGACAGATTGGAAACGCCAGGAGTATATATTCCATTATTGCCCTCCAGACCTCAACTGAGGGGCCTTTATCAAGTTCAAGGTCCAGTTCAACCTACATTTTTTAGAACTCTTTGCATTTTAAATAAGACATTGTTCCAATATTTCTGTGTTTTTACACAACACCAGAAACGGCAAGATCACCAAGTCCCGTCTTACATTTGTGGCTCATCATTTAATCCTGTTACATGTGCGGCACATGCAGTTTTTCTTTTCTTTGTCGTGCGGCGTTGAGATAATCCTTCACACTCACGTTTATCTTAGATTCGACTGAGGATCACAAATTGCTTATTTCATACCCACAACCCACGCAGTGTCATCCTCACCCCCCTTGTCCAGGGAACCACTCCAACTGCACGGCGCTGCCGCTGACCCACGGCGAGATGGTGCGCCTGGACGAGGGACGCTTCCCGTCCCTGGAGCTCAACAACCGGCGCCTCTCTGTGAAGAACTCCTTTTGCCGCAAGAACGGCATCTACACTCGGTGAGTAAGCCATCGGCGTGCCCCGCGCCGCCGCCGCCGCCGCCGCATCTGCATGCGACGGATCGCCACTGCGGCGTCTTTTAAGCTCAGTTTTCCTTCTCCAGTTGAGGGCGTTCGACATGATGCTGACAGGAATTAATTACGTGGTGTTACATGCTCCCCTTGTCCCCTCACAATCGTCTGTCAGTCTCAAGGCGGCAAACACAGGCGCCAGGAGCCGGGCTGCTGACTCGAGCCTCCTTCTGCTCCCCTTGTTGATAGTCAGTGTTTGAATCTGGCGGAAATTTATATGAGGGGGACAGCACAATGCCAGTTTATCAGCATGCGCGAGCTTACCGCGTGTATTCTTTGTCTGTCCATCACGGTGTCAGACAAAGGGTCAGGGAGCGCCATCTTCCTCTGGCCCTCGGCCCAGAATTTCCCTTGAGTGCGATTCAGTGAGAGCCGCTGCTACATAAAGTACAAGACCGTCTGTGTGACATGCAGTTGTTAAAATGGGCGCTAAGGCTGGGAGAGTGTAACTTTCCAAGTCTTGGCGATTCAAACAAACTATGGAGATCTTGTACTCTCCGTCCATGTTAATTATCGTTGTGACAGAAAAGCGTGTAATGACTTGGCACGCGGGTTGACGCGGCGGCTGTTTGATGGCGCACGTTGACAGGCAGTCGCCGGGCGAAAGCATCACTCGGGCAAACAGACAGCTACCGACTTTTTGTGTCATGTAAACTGCTTTGCAGACACGTGACCATCCGCTACGTTCCGTGCCAGCCGGTCGCAGTGACATTCACGCTAACGCCAGCCGACGGCGGACAGATGAACTTTTCCCCCGTCAGACAAAAGAGATGAAAAAGATTGGAACCGGAGGAGATGTAGGGCAAGAGGTGAACGAGACGAAGAGAACGAGTTGGAGGTGGCAGAGGAAGCCCCATCAGGCCGTGACCGCTGTTACTGGACACGCGATGACATCTCAAGCTAAAGCTCCGTTTACCCAACGACCTCTCTGGGTGAAAGCGCAAAAAACCTCAGGTCGTATTCGCACCTGCCTTGTTTGGTTCGAACTAAACCGAAGAAGTGGTGTGAATACGAACCATCGAGCTCCGGAGCGGACCAAACCAGCCAGTTCTAAAAGTCCTGCACCTCCGCGGACGTGACAGGCATTGGCAGCCACGCGCGTTACGCGAAATGTTGTTTGATTCGCGCGGTAACTCGGAAGATTGGCGGCGCGGCGGCGGACCGTCGGTTAAAAATATGAGTCTGGGCTCACAACGTGGAGCAAAGAAGAGATGGGATGTCTATCGATATTTGGGCAGACGGCAACATGAATAGAATGCTTGAAAACACGCATAAAAAATGCTGATGCGTTTGGTGCATTCAGCACCAGGATGAGGGAGAAGGAGTTCGACCGGTCCGCAGATCAAGGTGAAAAAAAAAAACCCAACAACTCTGATGCTCCAAATTTGTGTTAGCTGCTGAAACAAACCATTATCTCCGTGACTGTTTACTCACCCGTCTTCCCCAATGATTGAGCTATCTTTTGCACACATGCGGGTTTGTTGACGAATTCTGGGACTCTTGCGAAAGTTGCAATGTGAGAGCAAACTGCACCAAACCAAAAGAAACATTTCATTTTGGCCTGGACGGAAGGAAGCCGACTGAAGGACATTTTCCTGGTGTGAATGCGCCCTCAGCTGCGTCATGGCTGCCAGTCTGCGCGAGAACGGCGTTTGCGGTGCCCGAAATCGGAACGCTACGGAGACGGGCTCCAAAGTGGAAAGGTTTTTTAAAACGCCCCCGCCTCTTGTCACCACGGAGACGGCGCTATTATTGCTCCAAATAAGCACGAAACATGTCTGCATGTTTTGGACTGGCGTGACTTCCTGGGATTCACCTGCCTCGTGGTGCCTCACACCACCAACTGCTGGCCTGGTGGCATGTGTACGACAGCGGCTTTGGGAGTTTCCTGCGGTCTTGTGTGTGGGGAGATGATTTTCAAACCGTTTCCGCCTGCCCGTGGAACTGTTCCGCGTAAACGGTGGCCTGAAACAATAACAACAGACAGGTGAGAAGTAAAATAAGGGGACGGGCGGCGAGCACAGGAGGAGGGGAGAGGACAAGGAGTTTAAAATGCAGATGATTATAATGTGCGAGGGCAGATTACAGCACATCCGTCCAGTCCGTGCTCTGGAAATGCCTTAAAATCCTCATGTTAAGTTGAGCAGTTTTAGTTTTCAAGGGACCCTGATGTTTTCCTGTCAGGAGAACCTTTAAACCCCTTTAACAAATCCCAGTTTAACCCCTGGATTCATGCCCCTCTACCTGTCCGCTGCACTGACACAGCCTGACTCTTTTGCTGACGCTGAGGTTGAGGAGCAGATAAGCAGATAAGGGACGAGATGCAAGCAGTCAAAGGTCACGTATTCGGGTGGAAGGGACGACGGTTGATGGCTTGATGGAAGCAGACGAAGGGAATTCGGGGAAAAAAAAAAAGGTGTAAAAAAAGGTGTTGATTTTGCAAATTTTATCATGGTGGAGGAAGAGCTGTGGAATCTGTGCACTCTTCTCCTTGACCAAGGAGGCCAAGTTGGGGTGTGTGTGTGTGCGTGTGTGTGTGTTGGGGGGTGGGGGGGGATCAAAGGGGCCGGAGCTGCCTCCACTCTTTGATGAAAGTAACCAATGTGGAGCTGCGCTCTTTGCTAATGATCTGTGGACTTAAGGAGAGGAGTGGGGGGTCTCCCTGTGGGATATTTGAAAGGGTGAGGGGGGAAAGGGGGATGAATTCGACAGATAAGGCAAAGGGGAAAATACAGTGCCTCTAAATAATTCAAAGCTCACTGGCAGTATTGGAATGTGATCTGTAGCAGAATCCATTCCCTCCCTCGCGCTCACATCCTTTTAATGTCTGACTCAAACTTATCTGAATTCTAAGTATTTCTCTTTTTTTTCCCCTTCCTCTTCTTCTTCTTCTTCCTCTCCTTCTTCTTCTTCTTCTTCTTCTTCTTCTATCCACAGTCCTCCCACTCGCGTCATCCCCTTTAACCTAGCGGATGTGTCCCCTTTGTTGCGTCAACCTTGACATGGCCGTTGTCATGTCGCGTCTTCCAAGCTTCCCCGGATTTCTCCGCGATGCAGCGCCGCGCTTGTACCTCGGCGCGTGTTTCTGTTTGCGAGGTCGTCAGGCTCCTCCGCTTTATGCCTTCATATTACACTTGACATCACAGCGTTTTATGCTTGTCTCGCTCTGCCCCCACATACAGCTTTTTTTTCCCCATTTTGGATCATTTAAACATTTACTTTCATGCCATTCTGAGTTCAAGTCTTTTTTTTTTCCTTTTTTTTTCCCCCCCCTGAAAGCAGCTTAGCAAGTCTTTCTGGTAATGTTGTGATTTTAGTTGATTTTTTTCTTTTCTCTCTCTCTTTTCTGAGGCCTCTGATGTAGCTCAGTCGTATTAGGGCAGTGATCCTAGTTTGGCCCTGTGACCATCTGATTCAATCTCAGCAGACCTTGAACATGGCGGCAAATCATTACTGCCGTGGAGGAGGAGGGGGCCAAAAAAAAAAAAAATGATTTTGCAAATGTTTCTCTCGGCTTCTCATTGTGGACTTAATGACTGGAGCGGAGGGGAGGCGACGGGTCTTTTTTTACTTGACCTGCCCTCATAAAGAAAAAAGAACTTCAGAATACTTTGCCGAGCTCCGTGCCATGCTTAGTTACGCGGCTTTTCTGCAGGGGGGGGGCCTAAATCTCTAACTGGCTCTGGCTGTGTCGTTCGGCTCTAATCGGCACAATGAATCCCTTCATGAGGGCGCTCATATGCTTTTATACCCGATCCTGTTTTTTTTCGCATCTCATGACAGTTGTGGTGCGCTCATGCGGAACATCGCTCCCACAGATTGCTTCCAAAATCAGCGGGAATGGGCCAAAGAATAAGACCAATTATATGCTCTTCCTTTCAGGAATGCTTAAATAACACATTCTGTACTTTTTTGGACTAAACTGTCATTTTTTTTTTTTTATTTTTTTTTTAGTCAATGAGTCTGAATTTGAGCATGATCTTCCCACTGAACCGCCCTGAGGCTATCACGCTTTTCTCTCTCTCTCTCTCTCTCTCTTAATCATCGGAGTGGTGTCAGTCACAGGAATGACTCAAAGAAGAGAGAACTAGCAAATCTGTGTTTCCTGAAGGGAAATGCACCGATCAGCCATAACATTAAGACCACCACATGTTTGCCATAATGCAACAACCCTGCAATAAATCCTCCCTGGAGGAGGAGTTTTATGCTGATTTTTTTTTTTTTTTTTTTTTAATTGAGTCTGTTTGAGAGAGGTGACGACATATTGGGACTGTGACTTGCGGTGCTGCTGAACTGCGCTGGGTTACGCTGAGAGTCGCCCGACTGTTTTGCCGCTGTACTGCGTATGAGTGGAATGACCGAAACATTAGGCACACCTCTCAGAATAACCGGGCACAGTTCAGCGGCATCGCAAATCACAGTCCTAATAACAGTGACTGAAATACGCCAGCACCTCTGTCAAACAGATTGAATTTAAATTCAATATAAAACTCTTCCTGAAGAGAGACTTTATTGCAGGCCTGTTGCACTATATTCCCCTATTGTTTTGGCTGATTGGTTTATATGAGAAAAACTCTTTTCGCATAACTATGAGCTGTTTATCTCTCGGCGTGGCTTTTTCCGCCGTAACGCCTCTCTGAATCCGACCAGGTCTCCGCCAAGGCCGAGTCCCGGAAGCCTGCACTACTCCGACGAGGACGTCAGCACCAAGTACAATGACCTGATTCCGGCGGAGAGCAGCAGTCTGACTGAGAAGCCCTCTGAGGTGTCTGACTCTCAGGTAAGCGGTGACCCCGGCCCGCAGCTTACAGCCCCTCCATGTCTGGAATAGCCAATGATTTCAAATTAGAAAGTGAGATTCAAACCGTTTGAGTTTCTCGAGGCGAGAAAATCCTTCAGGGCGAAGCCATAACCCCTCCGAACTTTTTTCTCTTTCACCTTGTTTGACTCTTCTCGCAAGCACCGTCTCCTCATTTGATGACCCCCGCCAAAGAGGTCATGCTTGTTTTGTTACGCCGGCGAATGCAACTTACAGAAAAACTGTTTTGCTTTTTTTTTTTTTTTTTCTGACATTGCTATTGGTTGAGGGTTATTATGCAAAAAGAAAAAAAAAAAAAAAAATAGAAATGTGTT